>PVJA010045745.1:0-15477 GCA_004027025.1 Myocastor coypus | reverse complement strand
TTTTTTTTTTTTTTTTTTTTTTTTTTTTTTTTTTTTTTTTTTTTTTTTTTTTTTTTTTTTTTTTTTTTTTTTTTTTTTTTTTTTTTTTTTTTTTTTTTTTTTTTTTTTTTTTTTTTTTTTTTTGTGGGACCAGGGTTCGAACTCACGACCTTGCACTTGCCCAGCAGGCACTTGTGCCTCGGAGCTATCTCCCCAGCCTGTACTGAAAATTTTGCCTGAAATACTGCCTGTATTTTCTTTGCCTTAATTGTCTTGCTCTACCTTCACCATACTTACCGATATCCTTCACAATTTTGTTGATTTTTATACAATTTATTATCGTCCTAAAATGACTTCTCTGACCTTATGACTTTCATATACTCAGCATATAAAATGTGACTCTGTGGATTGTTGTGCACATTAAGGAGATAGATGTGGTGATGTCACACAGCCTGCTTAATTTATATTGATTATCCTGGCTGACTCCATTGGCACATTAATCATCACTTTTCATGTGCTGCTATGCGTTTCTTTCGCGCAGTGACATACATATAGTTATGAGAGTGAATGAGAAATTTCATGAGGGCTTTATTTGATTATAATTTACTCTGCTGATATTTCTTTCCTAGTAGTGCCTCCAGTTGCAAAGCTCTAGTGAAAATTCAGTCACTGTAGGATGGAACCATTTCAAGTTGGCCCATCAATTCCGAGTTTCTAGTAGCTGTTTTCACTTGAAAAGGAAAAGATCAGTTTTGAATAGGAAGAGATATAAGGAGATGAGAGCCAACGGCAGCGCACCCTGTGCAGCTTTGCATTTCTTACTATAATATAAAAGGACCGGGCATTACTCTAACTTTGCATTGTGGGAAGCGCAAGGAACTGACAAATGCGAGGACAGCACCCTCCCCGTTCACCAGAGAGCCAGTGCGGTGTCACTTGAGTTTGGGGATTCCGTCCTTGGAATCTTCCGTCCTCTGCCAATCCCATTCATATGTTAAGTCCTTACAGGTGTGTCTTCACTATGTTGATTTTCTGCACACCAGAAAAGATGTGGGGCTTTTAGCAACTTCTGATCTGTGAATAATTTTACACATGTCAATTGCCTCAATAATTACATTTAGTCAGTTCGTGTGTGCATGTGCGTGTGTGTGTGTGTGTGTGTGTGTGTGTGTGTGTGTGTGACTCCAGAATGAAATCACCTTCTAGGGCTTCCTCTACCTTTTCTGATATGGAAACTGTTTTGTCCCATAACTACTAGCTGCCTGTTTGCTTTCTGTAATGTACTATTGGAAAATGCCCATAGCACTATCTCTGACTTCCGGTCACCTCTGGGCGTGCACGTGGGCAGCTGGGATGGCTTCACTGATCAGCTGTCAAGCACAAGGCAACAGGCGTGTTGATGCTGTCTCCACTGAACTGTGTTATACCTGTGCGTACAACTACTTTGTCCTCTAAAATGGAACCATAGTTCTTTGCGAAATATACACTGTCTTTAACAGCAGCAGTACAAGCAAATGCACACTGTTAATTCTAACCAATATTAATCATTTGTTACATAAATAATTTATACAATTTTTTCATATTGCACATTAGAACGTTAAATTTACACTCAGGAAAACTGGTTAAAAGGACTGTTTCTTAAGTTGACATAGTCGTATTCTGAACCAGATACTCATGTGGTAGAATCCTCGGTTAATGTGTATTAAACAGAGGCAACTTATCTTTATGGACAATGAGAATAAATTAATATGTGACTTCTGGGACAAATCACTGGGACAAAATGCCCAGCACTTGTAACAGAAGCAAGAATGTTTTCTTTTGGCCCATGGTCTTAGTGGATTCAGTCCACCCTGTGTGACCTCCAAGGCGGAACTGTTACAGTAGCAGGACTGGGTGGATGAAAGCTGTCCACACTGCCGAGGCCAGAGAGGGAGACCACAGCTGTGGCCCGACCTAGCCTGCTAGGTGCCACCCCTGAACACGAGGCCTGGGACAGGGGGCCAAGTTATACCACCGTCACAGGCATTCATGTGCATTCTGTAGCCGAAGGATGCTAGCAATGCTGGCTGAGAACTTAGTAGCTGAGTCTCGCACCAGGCATGTGCCTGGTCCCACGGACTGCCTTGCTGCAGTCTCCTCCTCCTTCCAGAGGTCGGGATTCAGCTACTGTGCAGAGATGTGGCGCAGAGCGAATCCCCTCCCCCTGAGATACTCTCAGGCGGTGCAATTCTGAAGAGCTGTGCCAGCCTCCGAACTCCTTGGGGAAGGAACCGAGGCCATGCACGCAGTATCACTGCGGCTGCTCTGTCTGCCATCCCAGGGCCTTCCTGCAACATCCCCTGTAGATGGGTCTCCCAGAGCACGTCATTTCCTGCAAACAGGAGCCTGGAAATCCCCTGAGCCTTTTTATGGTGCCAAGCTTCAAAGGTGCAAGGCTTAGTGGAAGCGAGCTCAGAAGGAGCTCTGCAACAGCAGCCCTGAGCATGAAGTCCTCAAAGGGCTGCTCATTTTTCTAGTCATGACTTGTAATTTTCAAAAGCGATGCAAACCTCTCCATGGTTTTATTTCATTTCTGTGTGCATAATGGTTTGCGAAGGATTTCTCGTCATCTAGAGGGTTACGGCTGCTAGGACACAAAGCAACCAACGTGGCACATTCATGGTCTTGCACATACCCAGCAGCCAGCTCGCCTGTGCATCCTCAGAGCAGGTCGTCATTTCCGCCTGAAAGGCAGAACCTGGAATGCAGCAGCTAGAGCTGTACTCTACTCGTAGTTCAGAGCTGTGCTTAAACTCTTCCTCCAGCTGCCAGGACCCTTCTTGTGAAGATCTGAGAAGATCCCAAGGAGGAGGAAGTGGCGTCTCATCTACATTTTTGTGGCAGATTTGCTGATGGGTGGCCTCAGTATGCTAAAGTTGGCGAACAAGAAAAGAGGTTAAAAGAGGCTGAGGAAGAGCGGATTGTTTCGGACTGCTAGCTGACCTTGGCATAGCAAGAGCACCAAGGTTTCCCTTAAGGAAACGATGAGTTGTATTCCCTAACAAATTGCCGGCGCAGGAGCATGACCTGCGAGGAATACCGCTGCGGACATGCCGAGGATCAACAGAAGAACCGCCATACCGGCTGTTAAGGAAGAGCTGTGTCACTGTTTTCTCCCTGCTTTCCTTCTGTTCAATAACAAACTAGAGAAAAAAGAATCTGAAAAGAGGGAGGGAAAGCAAAGCCTAACCGATATAGAGAAAGGCAGGTCAGGGCTTCTTCCCTGTATAGGTGCTGGATCTTGGAGAAGTCGATGGATGAGGACCAATCAGATAACTTAATGCAATGGAATAGTGAGATCTGGAAATGCTTAGGTACCCATAAATCCTGGCTGGATGATTTTAGTAGCTAACAAACAGGGGACACAGAGCTCAGTCACTGACTGAAGAAAAATAATAATATTTCCACCCAATATAATATATGCTGAGAAACGTTATATTTCTCTGTTGTAAATCTCTTACATTTATTGGAGAAGGGTAATTAAAAGGAGGATTCATTGCCCTACTCAACAAGTCAAAAATTGAAAGAAAATTTTTCTGTTGCTAACAAGTGTAGTTAGTTATAAAACTTTGTTATTCTTACAAAATACTTACATTAGTTAGCATGAAAGTATGGCCCTTCCATAGCACTAAGTAGAAAAGAGAAAGTTACAAAGCAACAATCCCACCTATCCCAATGAAAATCACAGGACTCTATGCTTAATTTTTCTGTGTTTGGATAGTGCTTTCTTGTTGCAGTTTAAAATGAGTGGTTAACAGTGGTTAATGGAATCATTTGGAAAAGAACAGCATATATCTCTTATCTGTGCTGCCATTTATCAGAATTCATACATTTAACCTTTACAAATAAAATGCTGGTACGTTATAAGATTGGAAACGCAGTGAAAAGAATAAATTCTACAGACAAGCAACGGTCTTTTCTGCATTCAGATCTCTTCAGACATTAGTAGTCATGCCATGACCTTATAATTGCTGGGGACAGCAATAAAGAGCAGGCTCTCCTGAGCATAGAAATGCTAGGACAGTAAAACAAAGCAAAGTAAAGCAAAGCAAAACCCCGGAGAGCCATGCTGACACTCTGTCACCACCGTCAGTCATGCTCCTTCCTAATGTTTTTGTTTCTGCCGCACTCGTTTTTCACAGAAGATAGTGCAGGAGCCCCCGCCCCTGTACAGGCTAGTCTGAGATTTCCTGTTTTTAAACTAGGAGAACAAATCTCCACTTTCCAAAGGCAGGTGGACATTTGAAAGTGCAGCGTGTCCACAGGGGAAGTTTATGAGTGGCATTACAGCAGCAGGGTGCTTGGTTAAGCTGAGGACCTCTGTGCTGGCTGTGAATCTTATACTCTTCCATTATGTGGTTTTTCAAGCAAGGTAGAGTTTTACGCATCTGTGAATACTAGAATGAAATACTGACCAATGTTAGGGGCTTCTCAGCCTTAGACAATGCAGACCATATCCGAAGCAGCATGCGACAGCGAACCGGAGCAAATCGCTTTTTGGGTGCCGTAGGTAGAAATGCTTGAACAAGTCAAAGGAAAAGAAAACTGAGTGCTCTATGTATTTGACAAACAGCGTTAGCCTTAGACTGACTCAGCTCATGTTTTCTGTTTTGTTTTGTACCAGAGATTGAACTCATGACCTTGAGCTTGCCAGGCAGCAGGCATGCACTTATGCCACTGAGCTATCTCTCTGGCTTAGCCTTTGACAGAAAGAGGATAAGGAAACAAATTTAGGTGATGATTGAGAAAACCGACGCTTTTCTGTTTATTTTGTTATTAGTGTGCAAGTGACTCTAAGAGTTGAGTCCTAAACATGGGGCCAAAGCAGAACACCGCTTTTGGGCCTCGGAATGCTTTCCACTTTTGCCTTCTTGAAGCTTACTCATCTCACGGCTAACTTGAGTGAAGTTTTTGGTTATGTTCATGAGAAGAGCTGCTGTAAGTTTTCTTCCAATTTTTCTAGGAAATTCTGGCCAATTTTCTAATAAATCTAGAATTACGTGGTTGTGATCCAGTTTACGTATAGGTTCATAATTAATGTCTTGCAAAGCATAATAATATCTCGGTCCACTCTAAGAAGCCCTAAGGAGATACATTTGTGCTTTTGTACTCTGTAGATGCAACCAAACCAAAATTTCATATATGAAGTTATTCATCATGACTTCAAAGAGGGCAACTTAAGACTTGTGTTAGGCAGTAATGTGTCAGCAATACTAGTGTTGGCACGGGTGGCAGTTAAATGCATGTACAATGCACCTGCAAAGCGAATAATTTAAAATCACAATGAGACATATCAACTCATCCAAAGGGGCTAATTTAATTATGCTACTGGCTTTTGGACCCAAGTCAACACTAATGAAACTATTGTCTTACAGTGCACTTTTCTTCCTTTGGGTTTGGTTTCAGTGTTGAGCCAGGTATAGGCTGTAGTAATGACTGCAGTTTGAAATGACAACTAATTCGAGCAAGCTACCTTTATCTGAGGAACTCTAAGCTTCTGTGAAGTATAGGGATTTCAGGTTCAGAACGCATACAGGGACAATCCTCCTGAATCTGATTTCTTTGACTATTTTGGGGCTGGGGCATCGCAAACTGAGAATGAAGGTAAGAAGCAAAGACTGAAATCTTCCTGAGAGAGAAGAGAAAGGCGAAACAAACAGAGGAAGGCCAGAGAGAAGGTGCTGCATCTGGCCAAAGTTGTGGCATGAGATAAGCGGAGGATGACTGGCGTGTGTCATTTAAAGGGCCTAAAAATTAGGGTGATGGAATATTATGGCCGAGGTGAGTCCAGAGAGTCACAGCGTCTGATTCAGCAAATTCACGAGACAATTATGTCCCTAAAATAATTCTCATATCTGAGGTCATGTAGTATAAGAGTTTTGACCAATAATTGAGAAAATCAAGCATTACAAGAAATAGTGAAATTTTTAAATAAAAATAATAAGCTGTCAG
The DNA here is from genome assembly GCA_004027025.1 of Myocastor coypus. Classification (NCBI taxonomy): domain Eukaryota; kingdom Metazoa; phylum Chordata; class Mammalia; order Rodentia; family Myocastoridae; genus Myocastor; species Myocastor coypus. The sequence goes on along the minus strand of PVJA010045745.1, from coordinate 9,507 downwards.
TAAAATAGAAGCATCAGTAAATTTTTTTCAATATGGATTTGGCTTTTTTATGCATTAACACATTAAAGGACATGGCTACGACATAGACCCCTAACTGTGTTACTCATTGCAGTGCTAACATGAACCCATGCTTCCCATCATTTCCAGTTAATAATTTTTTTTGGGGGGGGGCAGGACTGGGGTTCAAACTCATGACCTTGCACTTGCTAGGCATTCACTTGTGCCATAGAGCTATCTCCCTGGCCCCATCAGTTAATGAATTGACACAAATAGATTTTTTTTTCCTTTTGGTGGGACCGGGATTCAAACACATGGCCTTACACTTGTCAGGCAGACACTTGTGCCACAGAGCTGTCCTGTAGCTCCAACAAACAGATTTTTAAACTGAAAAATGTTCTCAGTATGACTTAGTTCATGCAATATGTGTGATTTTTGAACTACCAAAAAGCTGATTCTAGGCCTTTGACTTTTATACCAATTTTACAGAGTTGTGGAAATAATTTATCCTGTCCAAGATTTTAGTAACTTATCTAAAATTAGTGGTTTGGGGTTGAAGACTTTTATAATCTTTGCCTACACTGCTTTCTAAAAATGGAACTATATGTCATTAAGCTTCAAGGTTTTGTTTTTCTTTTTTTTTTTTCCAATTTAATCTATTTATCTTTTCTAAAACAAAAGTGAAGAGCTGGCCAGATAGCTCAGCAGACTAAAGTACCTACTTAGGCAGAGTGTAGTGGCTGGGGTTTAATCCCTGGTGTGCTGTGCTGGTCCCTGCGCTGGGGCATGTTGGGATGGAGACTGAGCCTGAGTGTGGTGGTGCATGCCTACACATACATGTGGGAGGCTGAAAACAGGAGAATCACTATGAGTCTGATACATGTAGTGAGAACCTGTAGACTCTTACTAAATACATACAAAAATTAATTAATTAATTAAACAAAGGTAGAAATTCAAGGCTGACATATGACATAAAGAATGACTTTCCTAGGTTTCTATGTCTTCGTGTGTTACCAGATCAATGAGTATGTTATTCTAAAATACTTTGATGCCCTTTATCACATGCCTTGCTGGCCTGGAACATTGGGTGTGCTGTACCAGTGAACAAAACCAGGGGTGGAAGCACACACCTGCAATCCCAGCTCTGGGGAAGGTGAGACAAAGGATCACCATGAGTCTGAGCTGTGTAGTGAGACCCTGTACCAAATAAATAAAAGACTAAACAAAATTTTTAAAAATATTTTAAGATAAAATCATTGAATTTCAACTTCTGAATGCCATATATTTCAGACTTTATCATTTGAACAGCAAAACAAAATGAAGTGGTCCTGCTTAGGTAGAGCAAAGCGACCAATGTTCATCCCTGGTATGCTGTAAAGGCCCCAATGCGGAGGCACATTGAGATGTTAATTGAGACTAGGTGTAGTGGTGCATGCCTGTAATCCCAGCACTTGGGAGGCTGAAAACATGAGTCCAATCTAGTAGTGAGACCCTGTCGTCCCTGTACTAAATATATATATATATATATATATATATATATATATATATATATATATATTTTTTTTTTTTTTTTTTTTAAAAAGCAGAATGGTGCATTAGAGCAATATCTACTCAGAAAAATTTCTGCTTTGAACTTTTTCATATTGCTACTGAATATTAAGTTTGGCTAGATTTAGATTTAATATAAACTTAACTGACCTTTGGCAGACTAATAATCTTTAGCTATGTAAAGATACACCTGTGGGAAGATGCTGGCTATTCTACCAAATGTCACAATAGTTTTAAATGAATAGTTAAAAGAACTAATTACTTTCTGTTTAACAGAATTATAAATAAATTGCTCATCATCCATCACACTTTGTATGTTGAAATAATGAATACCAGTACTACAAATGATTATTATGGCTAGAAGAATGTGTAGATTTCATTCTAACACAACTTGCTAAATTTGTTAAAAGCCAGTACAACACTTGTGAGAAAGGTTCATTTTTAATAGATGCATATCGGACATGCTCATCTATAGAAGAACAACAAAACTAGTGTATTTAATAACTAATTCCAAGAGGTAGCAATTTTCATTACTTTAGGAGGATATTTGCCTATGAATCATGGTAATAAAGAACAAGGAATTCAATTGCAATTGTCAACCTTTATGTATATTAAAAGCTTTCCACTTCCATCAGTGGCAACCACAGGATACACACAGCTATTGATCGCAAGCTATTTGTCCAGTATGGATTAATGGCTTCTTCTCCCGTAAATATAAATATTTCAACCTGAGCTCATCAAACCTTCCAACTGTTAAACAACAAGGCACAGCATCCAAGCCCATCCGTCTACTTTCATTCCTTCCTCAGAGCTTTCTTGAGATAGTGCCTGGTAGAATAAGCCACTGATGAGCTATAATTTAGTGATGCACACAGTAATTACTCTGCATACCCTGAGATAGTCATGGTGGCTAAAAAGTTAGCTTTCACCTCCTTTATTTAGTGTGAATATTTTACAGCTTGCTTTTATTAATGAGTTGTTAAAATCCTGGGGAGAGCTAACACACGTACCTGTCTCCTGTTTCATATGTAATTCTATCAGAGAACGAATCCCACTCAGAGTATTTCTTATATACACTGAGATTATGTCAGGGGCAATTTTCATGCAGAGTCCACGTTAGACCCTTTTAGGGTGCACTGACTTCCTCTGTGTGATCACAGAAGTCACTTGGTATATTACAGCGCTTGCTGTCTCAAACTCCTGGCCCTTGTTCAACATGGAATAATTGGAAATTCTTTTGATTTCCCTTTCAGCTGAAGTGTTTCCTCAGAGAAAGATTACAAATATTTTCTGACTGCATTGTGCTCTAGTATTGTTCCCTTACGAACAGTGGAATTCATGTGTTATCTTCTCACAAGCAGGACTGCCATGCAGAGCTCTCAGTCATGGCTGTTCAGGTTGACTTATCTCCTAATGCAGAAACTCAAACAATAACAAATAGAACAAAATTGCACAGAATTTGTGGGTCCTAAAAGAGTTTTTCATCATGGTACTAAGATGAGGGAAAATAAATATAGATGTCATAGCTGGGCATTTGCGTAATCAGGCGCCTATTTCATTTGCACATCTAAGCCTTCAGTATATACATTTCAAAGGCAGCTTGCTTCATTGATCAAGAAAAGTGCTGAGTCATGGCAGATTTGGTTTTCTTTAATCTTTCCTTAACGGGACTGAAATAATGCTTGTATACATTAAAATGCAAAGACCTAGGCTATGCATGAGGAATTATGGTCCACAGTAGTTTTTAGATAGTAAAGGACTCCTACATTCATTTTTACAATAGTGTCAGATTTATGGCAACTGTGAATACAGCGGCGAGAACACATTTTTAACCGCTCTCCACACTTCTATGGCCCATTGAGACAGAACCCATTCTTGGAGTCTGTTTAGGGCCTGAAGAAACTGAAACTTGGAATTCACTTTAGAGCAAGGATTTGTCTCTTAATGTTCTTCTGCCCTAAATTTCTTGCTTATCAACTCTTTCAGTTGTAAGGAGCAACTTATTATATATTTGGAGCAGCAAACAGTTCCAATCTCCCAGGCATGTTTTAATCTATTTTAAAATAACTTGACTCAAAAAGGTTTGGTGATTTGCTTGTAGATAAGTCCTGAGTTATTCCGCTGTGGGAGTGGAGGTGAAGGTAGAACCATTTCAGATTCCCTGAAGAGCAAAGGGAATGTGGAAGAATGAACTGTGAAAGAATCCAAGGTAGCCAGAGGAGGGAAAGAGGAAATGAGGACGGATTTCCTTTCAAAGAGAGAGAGACAGAGAGACAGAGAGAGACAGGGACAGGCAGAGACAGAGAGATCAGAGTGTCTGATCAGAAGCAAATGTCTCTAGAAAATAAATAAATAAAGCTGAGAACACAGAATTAGCCGTGAAATACCAAGATGACCCCCTTGCCTTTCCTGTGGCCCACAGCACAAACGTGTTTGTGCTACAGATTTCATCTTCACATTGCAGCCCTTGGCCTCATATTCCTAAGTCCCTGAACATCTCTACTTGGGTATCTTACTTGTCGGATATGATTTTCTGTCTTCCCTTGTCAAACGTTCCCTGGAGAAGGGCATCATTTTGTTTATTAGAGACAGTATGGGTCTACTGCCAAACTTCTTGACAAAACATCTCCTTTCCAAACTCTAAATCCAGCACTTTGCCAAGTGCTGCCAACAAAATGTCATAAATGTTCTTGACTGTCTCTTCTCTACATTCATAAGGCCGCTGCCTCATTTAGCTCCTCAGTATTCCTCCTCTGAATTTCTCCGACCCTGGCTCTTCATGTCATCTTTTTATCTTATTGCATTCTCCCGTGAACACCAGTACTCTTAGAACACAGTTCAAGTCCCAACACTGGTAAACATACTTCTATTTCTTAACCTGTTTCTCCAAATCATTAAACAAGTGAAGAGTTTTCATCTTACAAAAATAGAAAGCTCTTATGTTAGTCCCTCCATCTCATTCTGTAATACTTATATTTTATATTTTGGTGACTAGTCTTTAGAAAATTGTACAGAATCCTTCACTACCTCAGTTAGTTTTCCTTCATTACATTCCAGCAATTTTATTTCTCTTCCTGCAGTATTTGTGGCTTTCTTAATTGAAGTTACCCACTGTATCATTTAATTTGCTGTATGAAAATTCAAAGGCAGTTACAGGTACATTTGTGGCCTAGGAAAGAGGCTCGGATGTTGGACCTTTCTTTCTTCCTGAAGGCGTGAGTCCCCAACTTGCATGGCGTTACTCTTGCAGCCCTCAGTCTCCTTCTTTTGCTGTACTGTCTGTGTTTTTTCCCTTTCTTTTCTGTCCACGTGTTTTTCTTTTTCTCAATTAGACCTCTATGCACATTCTCTTTATCTTCTTATATTCGTGGCTTGCTTTCAAGTGTCATCTAAAACAAGCATGTAACAAATCTTGAGTCCACTGCTTCATCCTGAAGTTGAGTGAGGCTGGACATGTGAGAAAAGGCATTAAGAATTAAGGCAGAATTAGGCCCAGTAAGACAAATTTCCAGAGTCAGTGAAAAAAGTTTGCCAGGGGAATGGGTGGAACTGGTTTATCATTAAAATACTTATGACCGCGCACCCTGGGTTGGCAAGTTCATGGGATCAAGCAGCGCGTGGTGGCGTATGCCTGTAATCCCAGCACTCGGGAGGCTGAGGCATGAGGATCAGTGCGAGTTCGAGAACAGCCTGGGCTACAAAAGTGAGCTCAAGGCCAGCTTCACCTGCACAGTGAGACCCTGTCTCAAAAAGACAAAAAAAAAAAAGACCGGTTGAGCATGCTCCAGAGCGCCTGGCTGCGTGGCAGCACCTGCCCTTGGGCGCTCTGTGTGGCCCCACCCTGTTCCGATCTGCGCTGCTCCATTCGTGCCTCCTAGTTGCCATGAACTCATGGGCCTGTCTCCTCCACACACCTCCGCCATGGCACTCCTGACTGAATCTGGCCCATCATGGACTCAACAATGTGCCAAATTAAAGCTCTTCTTCTTCATGATGCTACAGTTATGGGTTGGGTCTGGGCAATGGAGAAGTTGCATGACAGAGTATTAACCTATTTATTATCCTTGATCGTGGCCTAAAGATTGATGACTGAGTAACTTGGTGGCCCTGTCCTACACTGCTTCCGGTAGTCCCCAATTTCTGAATGTTTCTGCTGATTGGCACTTTCCTATCTCTGTGGACAGACACTAGCCACTAAGCAATTTCTCAACTAAATGCCCCACCTGCATGTCAGAATTTGGCTTACCTGTCCCTTCCCGTCCTAGCAAATGGCATTTGTGCCCATCTGGCTGTGCAAGCCCTAAAGTTGGTACTCACTGGACATTCTGCCTTGGGTCAGTGGGCAGGTTCACGCTGCTTGGCCTCTGTCTCTCCATCTCTCTGGGCTCTACTCTCTTCTTCCCTGCCCCTCAAATTCTGCCTCATTTCTCCCCCACAATATTATAGGTCACACAATTTCTCTTCCAGTTTTACATCTAATATTTTTCTAGACTGGTCATTGCAACATTACAATATGTTCATATGATTTTCTTTTTTCAAAAACAATAGTTATCTTTATACCAGCTGTAGTGGTTGATACATTGTGTCATCTTGGCTGGACGACTCAGCGGCCTGGTTCCCTGTATGTGGGAGTCCTGCCCTGGGGTAAAATTGGTTCCTCCCTGGAGCATGACCAGGGCCCACCTAGGATATGATTGGCTTTCTCCCTAGAGTGGGATCAAGGGACCATCCTGGAGTATGATTGGTTCCACCCTAGGACATAATGGGCCCATGTCAGAATGACTGAGCACAAAGAGACTTTTTAAAGGGGTGAGGAAGGAGTTAAGAATTCACTTCGTTGGAGAAGCTTCAGTCGTCGCATTCTGCCTGGACTTCATCATCTGGCTTGCAGCACAGACTTTTTGGCCTCCAGCTTAGATCTTTCACTATCCGTCGCAGACTCTTCGGCGTCCATTACAGACACTTCAGTCTTCCAGCGCAGACCCATCAGCTGACAGATAGAAACTTAGGTGGAGTGCTGCAGTGAAGTCCAGACCACAGGACTGAATCCTTCAGTCCAGTGCATGCAGACACCCTCTGCAAGTTTTCTCATCTCACTCTGTGACTGGCTATTGTAAGCCAGTCTTATAATTCCTTATAGATTGTATATTCGATGTTAATATCCATTCCTTATATTATATCTATTCTGTTCCTCCAAGTAAAACCCTGACCAATACACCAGTTCTTTTAAATATTTTGTGCAGTCTAGAGTTCTCAAATAGCAGTGGTTACTGAGACTCTCTCCCCTGTGAGGTGTAGGTACGTATTACATCTTATTTTGTTTTCTGTATTTAGGACAGGTTCTACATGGTTTCATCATGTATGTATGTTAGTTTTAATGCAGCATAATCCGTGGTGTCATTCCAAAAATGCCTGACGGTATCTTAACTTTTGGGCAGCATAACCCATGAAGTCAGCCAAAAATGACGGATTTACAAAATGAAATATAAACATCATAGAAAAATGTGCTCTCCCAACCCCAGTGCTAAAGCTGGGAAGGCCTGTGAACGTGACGTGCTCTTGCCTGCCTCTGCCTCTTGCGTCATGAGCCACTTCTGCATCATTTTGTCTGACAAGATAACGTGCACGCTTCTATTTCCAGCCCTAATTCGATCTTCATTAGATCTTGCAGGTGCTGTGGGTGTTACTTCTTCCGCTTCTTCTTCTTCTTCTTCTTCTTCTTCCGCTTCTTCTTCTTCTTCTTCTTCTTCTTCTTCTTCTTCTTCTTCTTCTTCTTCTTCTTCTTCTTCTTCTTCTTCTTCTTCTTCTTCTTCTTCTTCTTCTTCTTCTTCACTTTTTAGCTATTGATGTGTCCATTACTGCCTATGAGTGATGTGCACTCCTTGAAGTTGAAGGTGACACTTTGCATTCTGAATACCTTTTCATACACTAAAGTGTATGGAACATGGGAGAAAATGACTTTTCTTTTGGTGTTGTCTTCAAACAACAGATGATTAGCTTAGAAAATTAATACGCCAAAGTCAAAGACAGCATTTGTAAGTTTGAGTATAGTGTTATCAGAAAGATACGTTTTACTTGTGTGTGTGTGTGTGTGTGTGTGTGTGTGTGTGTGTGTGTGTAACTAGGCACTGAACTCATGACCTTGTGCTTGCAAGTGACGCTCTTATGCCACTGAGCTATTTTCCTGGCCCCATAAAGATAAGTTTTGAATACCACCCATGTTGTCATCTTAGGCATAGTAGAAGTATGAAAATAATCTTTGCAATGAGAATTTTTTTCAATAAGTGTTTTCTATTACCCAAACATATAATTCTTAGAATATGGTAAGTAACCCCAGTGTAGTGGAAGGGTCATTTAAAAAATTATTAGAGAAAAGTTAAAGAAATTATAAGTCATGTTAGCACATTAACGCATTTGGAATATATGTTATATGCAGTCACAAAGCATTAAAAGTTGTAAAACAAATAATAGATACTGAAAGTAATATTTCAACAAAATTCCCAGATCAGTTTATATAGGATGATTTAGAATACAGTTAAGCAATGTGTTACAGATAGCAGTGAGAAAAACTTTAATCAGCAAGTTTTCACTACAAAGTATAATCGGCATCATGGAGGCAAAGTTTAATTTCCCATAAAAATTTCACAAAGCAGAGAAATTAAGACTCAGAGGATGTGGGCACAGGAACACGTTTTGAATTTCATCTCTTCCATGCAAGTCCTTACTGCCTGTCAAGGGCACCCCTGCCATGCCGGGCTTCTCTCGGCCCCCGGGGGCTGATCTGAGAAATGCCACAGCTACACAGATGTGCAGCTGAGCAGCTGGGAGATGCCCCACCCTGATAAACAAGTCATTTCACAAAGCGTAGTCATCCCCATTGGTGAGTTCTACTTTAAGTTGAGTGCCTTTTGTATAACGTTTTAGGCAATCTTAAGAAAGTTTTCGTGAACAATTAAGTTTAGCCCAGGTAACTTTGGTACGTGATCAGAACAGAACTTTCTAAGGCTGTGGGAAAGAAAAGCGAAATTAGAAAAATAATGCAGGGGGAGGTTGGACGGGGTAGAGGGGTTCACATAAGTGTAATCAATGCACGTCGAGTAGCATCTTTAACATTTGCAAGTACTTTTTACAGATTATTTTAAACAAAATTTCCTCATTTTTACTAGTTCCACAGTACTCACTAGAACCAGGAATTGTTGGCAATGTTATGGTTAGTAATATTGGTCTTGTAAAATGTCAGATTTCTACTTATTTATTTATTTATTATTTATTTATTTATTTATTCATTCATTCATATTTTAGGGAAGGGCCTACAGCCCTTCAGGGTCTCACTACTAGATTAGACTCATAAGTGATTCTCCTCTTTCTAGTCTCCCAAAAGCTGGGATTACAGGTACACACCACCACACCGAGTCTCCATTGCCATCTCACCAGGCCCAAGGGACAGGGACAGCACAATTGGCCTAGGATGGAGTCCCTGACCCCTGTGTCTGCTTGCAGGCACTTTAGTCCCCTGAGCTACTTTGCTGATGCTAAAGACTCAGATTTCTTTTCATAGAGATGATCTGGCTGGGGAAAATATAAGAAAAATACATGCTTGTAAGAAAAATATTATTCTGTGGAGTAACAGTTTAAGGAGTTTCGTGTTTCATCAGTTTATATATCTAAATTAAAAAAGCAATTCCTCATATCTATGTGATTCCTAAAGGGAGGGAGTTTTAGAAATTGCAGTTTCTCTCCTTCCTTCATTGTAGGGATGAAGGGCCAGCCAGCCCCCGGACCTCGCCGCTGGGTTCTCCTCTGCTTTCGTCTCCTTGGGGCCTTCTGTTTCCTCCTTCTCAGAACCAAAGCCCGTCCCAAGGGTTTTCATGTAATCTAGCAAGGGTAGAATCTGCAGGGCTTTGATGAACTGAACGGAGCAGCAGAAATTCTGTTCCTGGCGGGACAAAGGGAGTTGTTGCC
>PVJA010045744.1:0-15471 GCA_004027025.1 Myocastor coypus | reverse complement strand
TCCATAATTGCACTGGGTTACTGGCAAAACTGGCAAAGTTGAAAGCTGTAGATTTGAGCCTTTTACAGCTCAGCATACTAAACTACCTTTATGTTTTATGTGTCATGTTTAAACTTTTCTGCTGGGTGGTTAAGGGCAAGTGAAAGTAAGACCTGTTTAACAAAACATGTAGATTTTGTATCTCCCAAGGTCAGTCAAATCCCTTCAGGATTTACTTTGGGACCATGTACAGTGCTTTGTACCACTGTTGACAATGTCAGCCATTTGGATGAGCCATTACTTGACCAGTTTGCTGTCTGTGAAAGCCCAAGAGAATGTTTTCTCTCTAGGTGACTCTCCTTAGGCACACTACGTACCTTCAGTCCCTTTCCTCTGTGGTCCCTTAAACTCCCTGAACAGAAAATTTGGGAAATCACTGAGTTAATAGGATGTTACAACACAAGTTCTGTTCTGTCCTGAGTCTTCACTGACCTTGAAGGGCTAGGGCCAAAATATTGGCTATCCTTGTAGCCCCTCTTTTTCTCTAATTTTTGGTCTGTAAACTTATATTCTTAGCCCTCCAGAAGAAAAGCTTAGTGATACTATTACTCTAAAACATAGGTGCTTGAGCTTAATATCATTCTTTCTGAATATCAAACATCTTAGACTTAACTTGGACTTAGTATTTTCCATAAATCATTGATATTCTAATAAATCCCTATACAATGTGATAAAAGCAGTTACACATTTGTACACAGATATTTAGAAATATAAGCATGTACCAAATTTTAGCCTGTCCATCCTTTGTCATTTTTCCTATTATCTTACTCTCATTTAATACCCTTTTTTGTTTTCTTTTAAACCAGCCATTTACTTGAGAGTATAACAGTAACTGAAATCACAATGGAAGCAGCACACATCTAAAAGGCCAGAATGACAGGCATTCCAAGCATAGTTATAGTATTACATATTGCTATCATCAGTGTCAAAAACCTTTTGAGGTTTCCTAGGACCATTATCTAATTCATTCTGTGCCTATTACTCTTGCTGTGTTTCCTCTCTTTTCTGCTTCTAGTCACTTGGCTGTTTAACACTTACGTGTTTGATTTCTGTTCAGCTGTGTTTTGCCTCTCCATTTTTCTTTTCTCTTCTTTTTTTTTGAGTTCTTACACTAGGGATATTATATGATATTTACATATGTACGTCTGGTTTATTTCACTTATATGTTCAAGGTACATCCATTTATATATGAAGTCTTTTAGTCTATCATTCTTTATGGCTAAGTAGTATTCCATTGTATAAAAATACATCTTTTTTAACCATTCTTCATATGAGATTTATTCACATTTAAAAAATGAATTATATCTGTTCTTTTTTAAAATTTATTTTTGGGGCCCAGCAGGATGGCTCAGTGGTCTAAAGCGCTTGCTTAGGAAAGCTTGGGTGGCTGCAAGGACCGCGGTTCGATCCCCAGCACCACATGCTGCGCCAGCCCAGCCAGCCATAAAAATAAATAAATAAATAAACAAAAGTTCTGAAACAAGAATAAAAAAATACAATAAAAATAAAAAACATTATTTACAAAAATAAAATTTATTTTTATTTTTTAATTTTTAAGAGAACACAAAATAGTAATAATGAAAAAATTAGAAATCATACAGAATTTCATTAAAATATGAATTCAGCAGTATTTGTTGCATTGCATAGTTTTATCTTCAAATTAGTTGCTCAGATTACCAAGTACATGCATACAAAATTGGAAAAAGAAAAACAGAAAAGTTACAAATTGATAGAGAAAAAGGAAAAAAAAAAAAATAAGCATTCACTGCTCCTTTCCACCGAAAGGCAGAAACTCACAGTAAAATTATCCAAACCATCTTGCTTATATACTTTCCCCCACTGCTTCTCCTGTCCTCTTCTCAGTATTCTTTTGAACAGGTTTATTACCATTCCCCAGTATTTATTATACCCTTCAGATTTTACTCTTTTGGCTTCTTACACTAGGGAGACAAAACACATGGATCTAATTTATTTCACTTGAGTATAGTGTCTAGTTGGAATAAAGAAGATGTATTCTTACACACTGGAGTATTATTCAGCTATAAAAAGGATAAATTTGAGGCTTTTATTGGTAAATGGATACAACCAGAGACTCTATGTTATTTTTACCTGATAAAGACTGTAAAAATGATTTACAGATATAAATATTATTAATGCCAACAAGTCACGATGCAGTATTTTGGCATTAGTGATTCCATAGACTGTTTCTAATGGAGACTTGTAACAAAGTAACAGGTTCTTTCATGGATGTAAGAGTAAAACAAGATAATAAAGCAGGCAGCAAACCTTACAGATCTAGAAATAAATAGTATTTTTATATGCTCAGAAAAATTTCCTCTCCATGTTGTATTAGTTATCAAGAATACTGTAGCACCCCTCCCTTTTGTGGTACTGGGGCATAAACCAGGGCCTGGCAAGTGTAAGGTTCTGAGTTTGAGCCCTGGTACCACCAAAAACAAAAACAAAAAAGGCCTTTTCACTTAAGTATATCCTCAACTCCTGCCCCTCCACCCCCGTCTTTTTAAATTTTTTTTTTTTACAGTTTAATGTATTTTAATACCAAACTTACAAGAACAGCACAGGCAAGACAGACATTAAAAACATGTATTGGCATGTCAGGCAACTCAGAAAAGTATAGTGACTGAATGGAATTCACTGTATGACAAAAAATGCTACAAACACTATTTAGTTGCTGTCAATAAGAAATTTATTTGTTTTTTAAAAAATCCACACATTGGCCAGGTTTAGATCCCTGGCCCTGAGACACCAATTAAGACTGGGTGTGGTGGTACATGCCTGTAATCCCAGCACTTGGGAGGCTGAAAAGAGGAGACCTTGCAGACCCTGTCCTAAATACAAAAAAAACAAAACAAAACAAAACAAAAAAAACAAAACAAACAAACAAAAAAAACCCAAAAAAACAAAAACCAAATGCTGGTGTTTTCCAGAAAAATTTAACAGATTTTCATTCATAATTGTTATAAAAGTAGAAGTCCTGAAACTTGTTCACTGAAACATTTTTGATTTGCATTAATGCTTCACATCTCACATGAAGATAAAAATTAACACACAAATGAAAATGGAAAAACTGCCAATACCTGACTTCTGTCCCTATTTTCCATTAGCAATCATGTACTTAGGTACCTTTGACCCCTTGGGGAACACAAAAAACAAGAAAACCCAAAACATCTAACATTCAAAACTACCAATAACAGAAGAGGAAAAAAAAGTTGAGAATGAAATGTTTCCTACCATAGTGGACTCCACGTATGTGGCATGCTAGTTGTATGCCTTTTGGCATAATTGTTACATGTTTGGCGTGGATGGCACACAAGTTGGTATCTTCAAACAGGCCAACCAGATAGGATTCATTTGCCTCCTGCAAAGCACCGATAACTGCGCTCTGGAAGCGCAGATCTGTTTTGAAGTTCTGAGAACCAGACACTGGAAAGGAGGTTTGCGAATCAGAAGTTCAGTGGACTTCTGATAACGTCTAATTTCACGGAGTGTCAGTCTCAGGCATGTAACGTTTCTTCACTCGTCCAGTAGAGGGCGCACTCTTACAAGCGTCTTTTGTAGCCAGTTGTTTCCTGGACGCTTTACCACGCTGGACTGACAGGCAGTCAGCTTGGTACCAGCCATGGCACAGGGACCTCCTTACCCACTTCTCCTTTGGCTGGAGCTCGGTAAGCGAGACGCGGTGTTGGCGTTAGAGTGAAAGCAGCTCCGCGGCGGCCGCAAACACCCACATCTTTTTTTGGACAGGGTCTCATTAAGTAGTTTGGGCAGATAGTGATTAAGTCCAGGCTGGCCTCAGACTTACAGCAATCCTCCTACCTCAACCTCACCAGTAAGGGAAAGTAATGCACTACTATGCATGGTTCCTTGAGCCTTCTAAAAAATATATTTTTTTGAGACAGTATCTTTTTTTTTTTGGGGGGGGGGTGGTTCTCAACCTAATGCCCTGACCCCGCAAATACAGTTCCTCATGTTGCGGTGACCCCAAACCAAAACATAATTTTGGTGGCTACTTCAAAACTGTAATTTTGCTACAGTTATGATTCAGAATGGCTTCCCACAGGCTGAGAACTGCTGATCTAGATCCCTAGAAGTTTATCAAATTCTTTTTTTTAAATCTTTTTTTTTGGTCTTTTTTTTTGAGACAGGGCCTTGCTATACAGTTCAGGCTGGCCTTGACCTCACTTTCGTAGCCCAGGTTGGTCTTGAACTTGCACCAGTTCTCCTGCCTCAGCCTCCCAAGTGCTGGGATTACAGGCATACGCCACAATGCTCAGTTTTGAAATTCTATTTTAGAGAGGAATTTTTGTATTAGGAAAATGATGCAAAGCCTTACATTTAGAGACCTGTGCTGATTTTCTGTTTATGTGTCATCTAGTTATTCTCTACTCCATTACAGACACTCATAGTTTAATGACTGAGATATGGTCACCTACACTGTTAAATGAATTGGTAACTAAATGAGGAATTGTATAAAATGTACAATATTCAGAAAAAAGTCAAGGAAATTTCTAACTTAATGACTCTGCTCTTATTTGCTTAACTCTTCCATGCAGTACTACAATGTATAACAAAACTACAGCATTGTACAGTATATAAGCAAAAATTACAGTACTGTATAAATACTATCCAAAAAGGACACTGAGGCTCTGTAAATAAGGTGTACAGAAATGTTCTGGGGGGAAAAAAGGAGGCTTGTTTAGGTCCAAATGGTGGGTCCTAAGTTTGAACAGCCTTTAAATACGTTGTTAAACAATACTTTGTTAATGACTGTGTAAACCAGCGGTTCTCAACCTGTGGGTCACAACCCTGGCAGGGGACAAACAAACAAAACACAGGGGTTGCCTAAAGCCATCGGAAAATACATATTTAAACCCATGCTATGTCATGGTAAAATGTTATTTATTGGAATTAGTAATTTGAGTAGCCACCAAAATTATTTTTTGGTTTGGGGTCACCACAACATGAGGAACTGTATTGCGGGGTCACGGCATTAGAAAGGTTGAGAACCACTGGAAGGATGATTCATATTTTTCTCATTTTTCTATTTTCACCCTTTTGTCCTAGAGATTAACAGGAGCACTCTCCCATTAATTGAACTATGTACATCTCCAGTGCTTTTTAGTTTTTGAGACAAAGATCTAATTTCTTAGGTTGGGCCTAAGCTTGCAATCCTCCTGCCTCAGCTTCTAGGGTAGTTGGGATTTTATAGATATATACTACTACACAAGTAGGCTTTTTCTCATTTTCCTTGAGAGAAAAAAAGGGAAATGCCTCTGAAATTAGAAGAATTAAACATTTTAAACATCTTTTATTTATTTGGTACAGGATCTTACTATGTAGCTCAGACTCGGAGTGATCCTCCTGTCTCAGCCTCCCCAATGCTGGGGTTACAGCTGTGTACCACCATGCCCGGTTTTGGTGGCTGGCTAGGTGTGTGAGACTGGCATGGCATACAGAACTGGGGATTGAATAGTTTATTCAAATAATTCAAGTTCCAAAAACAACACTTCTAAATAAATAGGCTTTTTTTCTCTTACAATGTTTATTCAGTTTTATTTTTTACTTAATGTTAAAATCTAATCCCATATGTAAAGGGTGTAAAAGAAAACCATTACATTTTTGAACTCTGTTTAAATGTAAACTTTTAAAATCAACTGAATATTTGGATAAGTTCTTTTTAAAAAAATTTTATTTATTTATTTATTTTTTCTTGTTTCAGAACCTTTGTTTGTTTATTCACTCATTTTTATGGCCGGCTCAACCCGCTTAGAGGGCAGGGCTGGCGCAGCATGTGGTGCCGAGGATCGAACCACGGTCCCTGAAGCCGCCTAAGCTTTCCCAAGCAGGCGCTTTAGACCACTGAGCCACCCCGCCGGGCCCCTGGATAAGTTCTTAAAAAAGAAATAGCATCACAAAGATCATATCAACAGAATCTGGAAATTGTTGAAGATCACTTAATTAGAATATTCAACTTTTGGCTTAACAAAGTATTACCGCTTCTGAAGTACTGACTGAATTCAGGGCCTAATGCATGCCAGACCAAGGGCTTTACCATTATACTATGTCCTCAGTCTTAGATTAATAAACTTTGTGACATTGTTCTATAATCAACAAATGAAACAGCTGAGACAAAGTAATGCTTTGAATAACAGTTAACATTAACTACTTTCATATCTGGTTCATGAGTTATGACTTCAAACTATTGCCTTAATTCTATTATCTTTTCAATTCTTTATCTTTCAGTTACAGTTTTGTGGTTGAATTTCTCCTTTTAAATAACTGTACTGTTAATGAATCCTGATTTCTATCCTATTTGGTTAATATGACTAAAGAGGCTTATCCTTACCCTGGGGTTCTGTCTTTTTGAACTTAAAAACAAATTACTCAACATGAAATGTATCAAAATTATATGCTGAGGGCCTGTGCCAGGTAAGACAGTTTCCTAATAAAACTTGGAGGAAACACTGAAGCTTGGTTAGCTATCTCTTTAAATTAAAAAACAAACAAACAAACAAACAAAAAAAAAAACAAAAAAACAAAAAACAAAGAAAACCCAAGTCTTGTCATATTTTAAGGCTGACATCTGACCAGCAGTTGAAGAAGATTCATTCAATTTTGAGGGATTTTTCAGACTGGTATCCTAAAATAAGAATAGTAGAGTAAGAAAGGTAATATATGAGAGAAATGTTGCTTAAGGCCACAGTTACACAATACATCCTGTCATCCTAGGATGATTACCACTAAGGCATTTTTTACTGTTGCAAAATGTTGAGAAAAACTCCACTATAACCAAACAATTTCAGCATTGTTTAAATTACTGCTAATACAGCTAAACTAGGTTCATAAATATAAACATTATTTCCTAAAAATTGTTAAAAGCATTTAAATTATGAAATACACCTGTAAAACATGATGAGAAGCTTGTAGAAAGTCATTGATAGTGTCTTAATTCCTATATAATTAAAACTGCTTCCAAATTAAAATTTTTTTTTAAAAAAATCTCTCCTCAAGGAAACAAAGTATGTCAACCATATTTTCTATTTAAAATATTTTACAGGCGCTGGATGTGGAGGAGCACATCTTTAATCCCAGCACTTGGGAGGCTGAGGCAGGAGGATCAGTGTGAGTTCGAGACCAGCCTGGGCCACAAAAGTGAGCTCAAAGCTAGCCTGAACTGCATAGCAAGACCCTGTCTCAAAAGGAAAATAAATAAATAAATAAATAAATAAGACTATCAGTCCTCGGGCTGGGGACATGGCTCAGTAGAATAAGCGCCTGCCTAGCAAGTGCAAGGTCCTGAGTTCAATCCCTGGTACTGTAAAATAAATAAATAAATAAATATTACAAATAAAAATCATAAAAAATTCAAGAGTTCATTATGAAAAAGAATTATAAAATATATTAGTTAACTCTAAAGATTTATGAAATCTGCAATCAGTTCAGGAAAGAATCTTCTGCAGCTCAGTAAAACTGGCATCAGGGCTGGTGAGATGGCTCAGCGGTCTAAACTGCCTGCTTAGACAAGCTTTGGCAACCACTGGGACTATGGTTCAATCCCCAGCAACACATACTGTGCCAGCTGCATCCCCAGGGCAGGCTGAGCTGGCCATAATAATAATTAATAAAAAATTAAAGGAAAAAAAAGACAAAAAATTTTATAAAAAAATAAAACTGTCATCATACACCAAGTATTAAAAGCAGAAACAAAAACAAAAATTCAGTTTGAAATATTTTGTTGTTACTGCTTAACCTTCATCTTATTAACTGCTCAATTAACTTCTTTTGGAATTACACGGAAGAACAATTTTGGTATTTCAAATGTTGGAAATTAATTTCCTATTACCTTAAGCAATGCAATATTGTACTTATACATTTTATAAAGGGTGATATGACTTATATATCACATTTCTATACATATACATGATAAACATTAAAATAAAAATATATAGATTAAAAATACTTGGAAAAAACTTGTTAAATCTTTTATTTCAGTAGAAAGATTATTTTCATTGTCTTGGCTGAAAAGGTTGCTGTTGCCATGGAGCTGGAAGAAAAAAACCCACAGAAATTTTAGAGAAGTTAAATAATATTGACTAATAATATATAATAGTAAAGTAGAAACAATCTAAGATTACATTAGAACCAAAGAGATCAGAACTGAAATTACACACCTGCCCCTTGCTATGCATAGGATCCTGGGAAATTTATTTAAGACTCTCTGAAGAGCAATTTCCCAACTGGTAAAAAAGCAATATCCTTCCATCTCTCTTAGGTATTCTGTGATAATTAAATGTTAATAAAGAACGTAAAAAAAAAGGATGTAATATGCATGGCACAGAGGATTCAATTAAAGCCCCTTTCTTTAGTTCCATTTTCTAGTACTGAATTCAAGCATGCTGAACAAACCAGTGATACATGGCTCAGAAATGGTCATGTCTTTGTAAGAATATAGTTAATTTAAATATGAGAGGTAATCTCTATGAGTTGTCTGCACTTCTGAAAACTAGAATATGTATTTAAAAATATTTTAATGTCTTCAATTTTTTGTTTATTTATTGGATATAGGGTCTCACTACACAGTTCAGATTCATCCTGATGCTCCTGTCTCAGCCTCCCCAGCGCTTAGATTACAGGTGCGTGGTACCATGCCTGGTTTCAGAGTCAGCACAGTATGTGGTACTGAGGCTCAAATGCAGGTCCTTCCAGTTGCCAGGGAGGTGCTTAGACCACTGAGTTATCTCCTCAGCCCAGCATCCAAAATTTTGAGATAGACTTTTGGATACTTTAATTTTTTTTTTTCTTATTTTGGTACTAGGAACAGAACTCAGAACATTGTGTTTGCCAGGTAGGTGCTGTGCTGCTGAGTTGTACCCTAAAAACTGTTCACTTTTATTTTCACTGGATCAATATAACTAAAGAAGTAATAAGATTATAATTCACAACTAGAGTTGATTCCAGAAGATTTTTAAAAATATCACAAACAGCTTAACTACTTAAAATACAAGAAAGCTCAAATAATGAATACTTCTATGAAAGACTTAAAATCAAGATTTCCTCCAGGTACGGTGGTACATGCCTGTAATCCCAGCACTTGGGAGGCTGAGGCAGGAGGATCAGTGTGAGTTTCAGGCCAGCCTGGGCTACAAAAGTGAGCTCAAGGCCAGTCTGAACTGCATAGTGAGACCTTTTCTCAAAAATAAATAAATAAAATAAAATATAATAAAATAAAAAAAATAAAAATTTCCTACTTGAGAAATTAAGGTGCATTATATTTTTTTCTCAGATGAAAAATTTCTGCCCTGCTTAAACTAATTTTGTGGGACAGGGAGGGAAGGAAGGAAAAGACAGATTGTTATACCACCACCAAGTTTTATGTCAGTCAGAGAAGCATGTAAGAAATACCAAAATGCTAGAGGGATTTTCAAATGGGAAAATAGTAAGAAGGTCAATGATGCTTGAATACTGAAGTGGCAGCAGTGGGAAATGAGGGTGGATATGCAGAATGTGAACAGCTCTGCTTCTCAAACTTAAGTACCTGAATTGTAGCTAGGTGATAAATTTTGATAATCAGAAATAGAAGTATTAAAAAAAAAGAAATAGAAGTATATTATTAGGCTGGGAATAAGGCTCAGCATTTTAGTACTTGTCTACCACACACAGAACTCTGGGTTCTATCTCTATCCCCTCAACCCTGCAAGAGTCTACTTCTATTTGAATTCACACAAATGGTGCCTTGGTATCTTTTGTACCATACTTATTTGTAGCAGTTGACAGGATTTGAAACAACTATTTAAAATGAATTTTCTTGAACTTTTCTAAGGTATTAACAGATATTATTTAAAGTGTTTCTTCTTTTTGTTGTACCAGGGATTGAATTCATGACCCTGCACTTGCCAGGCAGGTGCTTATTCTACTGAGCTATCTCCCCAGCCCTAAAGTGTTTCTGATGAAAGAATATTTGGGTGTAATTATTGTTTCTGTAGAATCAATAGCTATTTTATAGTTCTTAAGTCTAATAATGTACATTTCAATTTAATTAAAAACTTACTCTTTTTTTTTTTATATATTTTAGGGAAGGGGCTACAGAGTGTTCAGGGTCTTACTACTAGATTGAACTTGTAGTGATCTGTCTGTTTATAGTCTCCCAAGAGCTGGGATTACAGACATGCACCAACAGCCCCAGTCTCAATTGCCATCTTGGCATGCCCTGGGGGTGGAGTCAGCAAGGCAGGCCTGAGGATAGAATCTTGGCACCCCAGCTCACCTACAGGCACTTTTATCTACTGAGCTATTTAGCCAGCCCTTCAAAAACTTATATTCTAATTGCATTTAATAAATAGAATTAGGTGCTTAGAGTAAAAAAAAAAAAAAAATGCCAGTTTCAGAGGGAAAATGCCCAAGTTCTTTTACCAACGTAGTTCAGCTAATATCATGTACTTACACCGGTGTACTGTATTATGTTAATACACTGACAGAAGAAAAAGACTGCTTTATATAAAGTTTTCTTTTGCACCTTGATTTTTTATCAAAATTTCTCTCCAATTATCAAGATAATTTATGTTTCACAGAATGAAATCTTGAAAATGCAGCACAGCTCCACATATGCCTAATTTTATCTATTTATTTGTTACCAGGAATTGAACTCAGGGCTTGCATTGTCAGGTAGGCATTGTGATGCTAAGTTATATCCCCAATCCCTATATCCTTGGTTTTATCTTCTGGGAGTAGCAAACGTTGGGATTTAAGGTTATGTGATACAGTTTTTAAAAAGTCATGTCAGCTGGGCGTGGTGGCGCACGCCTGTAATCCCAGCACTCAGGAGGCTGAGGCAGGAGGATCAGTGCGAGTTCGAGACCAGCCTGGGCTACAAAAGTGAGCTCAAGGCCAGCCTCAACTGCATAGGGAGACCCTGTCTCAAAAAGACAAAAAAAAAAAAAAAATTCATGTCATTAGAAATTTTTATATATTTTTTAATGATTGTATAACTCTAATTATAATATACTTAACTATTTCCTGAGATTTTCTTTAAGGATGCATTTTTGACATAACTAGTTCTTTTTCTCTAACCTTTGACAGCTAGATTTGCAACTAATAATACAATTCAACTGTTTTGATATATGAACAATTTTATAAATGTGCATGGAAAAATGGCCCACATAGATAATTGATTATAAATTCCATTATATAAATAAAAAGACTAAAATGCTTATTTTAGAATTTATTTATTTATTTTCTTGTTTCAGAACTTTTGTTTATTTATTTTTATGGCCGGCTCAGCCTGCCCTGAGGGCAGGGCTGGTGCAGCATGTGGTGCTGGGGATCGAACCTCAGTCCCTACAGCCGCCTAAGCTTTCCTAGACAAGCACTTTAGACCACTGAGCCATCCTGCCAGGCCCCAAAAGACTCAAATGTTAAAACTCACACAACTTACCATAAATCCAAGGAGCTTCTGCAAGCACATCTGGAGCAGGATGGTAAAGATAATCAGTTTGTGGTAATAGCTGATGAGAAGGATACGGTGAAACAATTGGTTGCTGAAAATAAGAAATAGGCATCTGAGACTGAAAATACCCATTTACTGGCATAAAGGCATTTGCCTGTGGTTGATTGGTGAAATAACTAAAATTCTGAGAGTATAGGAGATTAGAATGTGTGCTTTGGACAGTATTTGTAAGTGTAGTCAGCATTCCAGAAGGAGGTGACTGTACTTCATATGATGTTATCCCTTGGTATGTATGGGTAATGCCATTGCCATTGCTGCTGCTATAATGATAAATGCACCAAGCATAGTATGGAGTTCCCATTGAATGGTCAGAAGAATTATATACTGGGGCACAGGTAGACTGTGGAGGTTCATTCCAGCATGTGGCAGCTTTCTGAGTTAGGAGTTCTGATTTCTCTTCATCATGTTCAGAAAAGGAGTACTCTGTTGTTTGAGTAACATCAGGGGTTAAGCTTCCAGATGCTCCAAGAGGTATAGGACCAGGACTCAATATATCAGGAATTCTGTTCTGGATATACATAGGTTTTGGAAAATTGGCACATGTGGACTTATTAATAGGTGAATCTAATAGTTCATTATCTTGATGTTCTAAGACTGTGCTATTTATTTCTAGGTTGGTATGTATATCCCTCACAGAATGGGAAATACACTCTGACAGCACTGATGAGTTAGGCACAAGAGAGTCATCAGTTGTTGGTTTTATGTTTGAAAGACAAATTTTCTGTGCAGGATCTGGGAGAGTCTTAAGTTTCTGTGAAGGTATAGCTTGGTCTTTTGATAAAGTGCCATTCATACTTTTCTGGTCACAGGTTGTAAAAGTAGCATCATTTTTAAAACTTTTTGTTTCAGAAGCACCAAAATCCACATTTTTCTTTATGTTATTTAAGTTTTCCTGCTGTTCAGTGAGGTGTTTGGAGGCATTGGGTGAACTATTAGTTAGATCTACTTTGCTTTTTAACTCTGATGTGTAAGTGGCTTGTGAGTTCTTTAAAGGTGAAAGTGAGTCACTTAATGATCTCTGCATTTCATCCCTTTTTGTAGATACGTAGTTTCTTTTCAGATTGTCAGATGAACTGGATTCTATTGTATTCTCACCCTTGGGATGAAATCCTGTAGTCCTATTAACATATAAATAACTTTAAATATACAGTCATAACTTTTTGGTGATGGGGATTGAACTCAGGGCCTCATTCATGTTATGTAAACATTCTACCACCGAACTACATCTCTAATCAAAATTTTAACACAATTTTGTCTCAAATTTTTATTTAGGTTTTTAAAGTTTTTTCAGGTTTTTTTTTTAATAGGCCTTTTTAAAAAAAAAAAAAAAACTTGGGGCTGGGGAGATAGCTCTGTGGCAAAAATGACTGCCTGGCAAGTGCAAGGTTATGAGTTCGAACCCCAGTCCTGCAAAAAAAACAAAAACAAAAAAACCCCCAAACTTTATTTATGCTATGGCTGGCTCAGCCTGCCCTGGGGGTGGGGCTGGCGCACCATGTGGTGCCAGGTATCGAACCGAGGTCCCTGCTGTTGTCTAAGCTTGCCTAAGCAGGTGCTCTAGACCACTGAGCTATCTCGCTGGCTCTTTCAGGGTTTTTTTTTTAAAGAAGAATTTTTTTTTTTTTAAGAAGAATTCTTAAGAGTGACATTTGTTCACTTTATTAAGAATATAGAAGAAACCGTTTTCTTGCTTGGAATTTAGATACTTAACCTGTTAAAGATGATATACACTGCATTTTAAATGTATTTCCAATATTGTAAAATTAAGAGTTTTGTGCTCTGAATATTTCCTTATACTTTTAAAAGTATAAAAATAGTCTGGTGATGTAGTTCAGTAGCAGAGAATTTGCCTAGCCTTTGTGAGGCCTTGGGTTTGATCCCTAGCATCCCCAATTCCAACACAAAATAAAAAGAAAATACCATTAGTAATTGATGTAGTTTCTAATTCATATACCTCCAACACATTGGTGATTTTCATCACTTGTAAATAACCACACACACACACACACACACACACACACACACACACACACACACATCCACACACACACACACACACACTCACTCACTCACTCACTCACTCACTCACTCACTCACAGATGGTAATTCTCAGCTGTGGGTTCTCAACTCCCTACCAAAGGCCTTTAATATAATAAAACACCTGCAAATATTTTGCCTATTAAGTATCCTTGGTATTTTTACCTAAGACAATATTAAAGCAGGCTGAGAGAAGCCAAAATCCTGTCACATCCATGATAGCATCAAGTTTTCCTAGGAGCACAAAGTCTACTGTGAACTACACATGCAAGGCTGCATGGTGCTTATAGAATTTAAGCCTGATGATGTGAGATAGAGCTGAAACATCACTGCAAAAACATTAGAAATTAGAAGAGGTCTGACTGAACAGAGGCAGTAATAAACTGCTAGTAGACTTTTACTAAATCCTTATCAATGAGTGGTAAGTGACAAGTGACAAGCTGCATCTGGTTGCAGGCTTTACAGTGGGCAAGTGAGTTGATGTACTTCAATTACATAGCTTTATCTGGTGGCAGAAAAACAAGGTTGGACATCCTACTGATTTAGTGTTGAATTGTTTATTACACCATTATATACTGAAATGTAACAACAAAGTACACAGTAAGTATCATGTGCTTGAATCCCCCTAAAACCACCCTGCTCCCTCAGTCTGCTGAAAAATCATCTCCCACAAAATCAGATGCTGATGCCAAAAAGATTGGGACCTACTGACTTGCATAAGCCTGCATTTATTTCCAGACTCGCTAAAAACACTGTATAGTAAGAAACACATGATACAACAGAATAATACAATTTCTTTTTCCTTCTTCCAATTTACCTAATTTTGTTTATAGTTTTGCTTCAGACAGGACTCACTACAGCTCTTACCTGAGACACCTGAACACTGCCTTCTCACTGTTGATTTTGGAGACAGGGTTCATGTTAATCTATGTTTAAAAGATACAAAAATAACTTCCATTAGTGGTGACAAAATAAAAAAGACATTAATCCTATCCCCTAAAATCGACTGCTGGACTTTCCATATTTCACATACTTGGAGATTTTTAAAGAAATAGCAAAATTGTTATTCTAAAACTAATCTTGGTAGTCCATTTATGACTATTTTATCTTAACCATTTATCTACTAAGTCCCATCAGTTCTTTAAACAATATACTATAAAAAAGCCTACTATCAGGCTATCTGTATGTATACATGAAAGATAAATTAAGTTTTTGTTTAGATTTGGTTCCATGACTAGATATCTCACTACACAAGTATCTCATAAACACAAAATCTAAAACATCTCAGGTCCAAAGCATTTTAGATAAAGGATACTCAACTTGTATGAATTTTTACTTATTTTATAATCAGCACTCTTGTGAACTGCAGCTGCTTAATATTTCTAACTATAGTCAGGATTTCCCTATCTTTTAAATCACTAAAGCAACACATTTCTTTCTTTTGTTTTTGCATTTAGTACAAGGTCTGCAGAGTCTCACTACACATATCTGACTCATAGTACTCCTTCCTGTTTTCAGCCACCCAAGTGCTGGGACTACAGGTGCATGTCACCATGCCCAGGCTCAATCACAGTCTCAGCAAGCCCTGGGGGCGGAGGCGGCATATCACATTGGGGATCCAACCCAGTTGCTGTGTCTGCCTAAGCAGGCTCTTTAATCTGCTGAGCTATCTGGCTGGCCCTCATAAAGCAACACATTTCATGTGACACTTTGGTGTGTGCAAGAATGAAATTCAAACTCTTTAGGTCTATATTTAAGATCCACTATCTGCAATCTGAAATCACCACCACTTGTTTTTTGTGTGAGAGGTTAAATACAGGACTCTTTGCATATAGTAAACACTGAGCTACAACCCCAATCTATGAAACAAC
>PVJA010045743.1:0-15473 GCA_004027025.1 Myocastor coypus | reverse complement strand
GAAGAGGAAGAGGAAGAGGAAGAGGAAGAGGAAGAGGAAGAGGAAGAGGAAGAGGAAGAGGAAGAGGAAGAGGAAGAGGAAGAGGAAGAGGAAGAGGAAGAAAAAGGAGGAGGAGGAAGAGGAAGAGGAGGGGAAGGAGACCATTTAAGGGCAACCAGTTTAAATAAGACTTTCTCAAATTATTTCATAAAATGCTAGCTTATTTTGAATCAGACTTAAATTTCCTAAGTGCAGATAATTTCAACACTTTCAAGCAATCTTCTGTAGGAGTATTTACCTTCTTGAGACACCCACTGTGCTTTAGAGTATTTGAAAATAGAGTAGACCTTTGAGACACACTAGTTTTCTGTACTGCGTAACGTTACCACACACAGAACAGATCTATAGATCAGAAGCTGGTATTATTGAACCCCTTTGCTCAGGGTCTACTAGTCTGATATTAAGATATTACCCAGATCAGAGTCCTTGCCTAGATTTTTACAAAGACTTCTATTTATTTGCTTACACTGTGAAGTAAACTGTATCAGACAAACAATATGTTCATATTTGGCAAGGTAGCTTAATTCAGAACAGTGACTTAGTGCATGCATTCCCAAGTCTGTTTTTAGTTGATTTGTCCAAAGCTAGGCCAATGGTCTAGAAAGAAAACAACTATTCAATTTAGTGTTTTAAAAATTCAGACCATGAAACTAGAAAATGATATTTTGCAGTTGCCAAATGTCTACCGAAGGCAGAACATCTGGATGAACATGTAATCTTCCAAGTGTTTTCCACTAGTTAGACATTTGGTAACATGACTACCAAAAATAATTGGCTAAAGACATTGTAAACATGCAGATGTTTTAATCATTAAGTATAATAAATATCAACTGCAATTCTTAAGTTAGTTTGTATTGTTTTATCTCTTTGCTTTATTTTACCTGTAATATTCAACCACTTTCCTGAAATGCTTAAATATGATCAGGTTCATTAAGAACTTTGATCTTCTCAAATATGAATATTTTCCATCTGGATGTTAATACAGTCAAAATGTTATAGTATTTGCCCTCACAAGATCAATTATGAACAATCCTATAATTTAATTTAGTTAATTAATATAGGCCTACCTACTGTGACATGAGAGCTGAATACTTTGTTTTAAGTAAGTAGTACCTATGTTTTTCCTAGAAATAATTCTCCATCATTCTCTAGAAATTAAATCTTTTCTTCTCTAATAGTGGCAGAGTAGAGCTGCAATAGCAATAAAGATAAACAGTGCATCAAATCACACACTTCATTAGACCCTTCCTAAATCCTTACTATTTCCAGAGTACATCAATAGTGAGTATCTCTACTGAGTTTCTTGGTCTCTGACAGTAATTGATTGATTGATTGATTTATTGATTGATTCATTCATTCATTCATCCACTCATTGATCCACTAATTACTGGGTGTCTATGAATGAAACAATCTAGAAGGTGTTGCAGTCATAGACTAAAAGAAATGTAGGGTCAAAAAGCTTTGGTGTTATAAAGTTACATACTTCTTAATTCAGTTTTCATAGTAGGGCCAGAAAGATAGCTCAGTGGTCTAAACTCCTACCTGGGAAGTGCAAGGACTGGGGTTTGATCCCTAGTACCACATGCTGTGCCAGCTCCAGAATCCCAAGCACACAGTTCTAGCCACTGAAACTGGGCATGGTGATACACTTCTGTAATCCCAGAACTGAGGAGGTTGAGACAGGAAAATTACTATGAGTTTGAGTTGCATAGTGAGACCCTGTATCAAATAAATAAATGAATAAATCTTTTAAAAAAATTCAACATAGCCCAGCAATGTTGTTAATGAAATGCCCATTTTATAAATTAAGCCACTCAAGCTAAGAAAGATTAAATAATTTACCAACAAAATGAGTCTTCCGGGCAGGTCTTATTTGCAGCCCAATGGTATTTATTCACCGAATAAACCAAATTCTCCAATGTTTTGTTCAGTAAAATTCCCAAGTTTAGAAACCTTTGTACATAAGGGACTTTGTGGAAAAATATGCACCTTGGCAAAATGTTGTATAAAAACACATCCAAATTTTCTTTAACAGCATTTGACAAGTTCACGTGACTATGAAAACCTTTTGCCAAAACACTCCTCTAGACTTTGGGAACTGGCGGAGCAGCCATGACACTTGCTCTCCATGGGGAGCTTGCCGATGACAGCATCAGCCTGTCTTCGTTTTCTTTTAGAAAATGTTGCTTTTTACTTATTTGCATCAACTAGAATGATGTGCTACCATATTATTTACTTGGTGGACTCTTTGTGGGCATTGTAATAATCAAACTCAGTGTTGTTATTTTAAAAATTAAACAAAAGACCTGGGATGAGGCTTGGTAGAGTACTTTCATAGCATGCATGAGGCCCTGGGTTTCATCCTTAGCATGACAAATTAATTAATCAATTAAGCAGAGACTTAAAGCTTAATATGCTGTGATATAGAAAATATTAATATGCCAAGAAGAGGCACAGGCTATAAGGAAAAGAAATATAGCTATGGCTCTGGGGTTAGACTTTCCTAGGAGAAGTCAGTATCACAGTGCTGTTTGACCTCAATAAAGTCTTTTTCACCTTTACAAGACTCCATGTGCTCATATATAAAGTGGGAATTACAGCAGTGAGAAATTTACAGAATAATTAGGGAAATCATGTGAAAATTCATTCATAAAGAGTTTAGTAATATGCTCAATAAATCTTTATTACCATTATGACTTGTGTATGGGATCTACATTTTAAAAAAGATTATGAAGCAGTATTGGACGTCACACACAAAAAATTTAGGGACATCAGTAGAAAACTTAGGGGGGGTCTGCCAAATAACCTAGGAGATTAAAGCACTTGCAAGCAGGTGCAGGGGCCTGGAGTTCAATCCCTAGGCCAGAGCCTGCCATACTGGCCCTGCCCCTGGGGCTTGCTGAGACAGCAATTGAGACTGGATGTAGTGTCTAGCTTGCAATCCTGGAGGCTGTAAAAAGCCAGATCATTAGGAGTCCGATCAAGTAGTGAGACCCTGAACACCCTGTAGACACTCCCCCCACTAAAAAGCTACAGAGTAGAAAACTTGGGGTTGCTTGCTGTGTAGTGGAGACAGTGTCTTTCCATCTTTCCACACTCTTTCCATCTCCAGGAAGGCAAAGGAAATAAGAACCCCTCCTAATTGTAGTCACTCAGTTTACCCAAAGAATCCCTGAGCAGCTGAAACAAATTGAGGGAGCCAACTGCTAGTAGTAAGCAAATTGCACTCACTACACAGACCGTAGGAAATTCCAAACACTTGTGGTAAAGCACAGACATAGAAGAATCTCATTTGACACTCAAGTCTTTTGGCTTAGGATGATAATAAAAATGTTCCCAAGGACTGCAGAGACCTTTCCCATTGTTCAACTCAGCATTCTGCTCGGGACTTAATGACAGAAGGCGTTACACTTATAATTATTCATCTCTGGGTCCTGCCCCACCCACCCTCCTCAGCCTCCCTGCAGCCCTACCCTGTCCCTGTAAAAGGAAAGAGGCACAAAGGGGAATGTTTGTGGCCAGACTGGCTCCAATTAGGGAAAATGAGAACAATGATTGGCTTTTCCTCTGGACCAGCCTGAAAAAATAAAATTCTGCATTGTTGGGTAGGATGGGGAAAGAATTTTGGGCCCAACTATCAAATTCCAAGCAGGACTCTTCAGAGATATATAATAACTGTTACCCATTCCATCCATCCAGTCAAGGGCCCAGAAACTCAGCAGGCACATGAGAGAGTCCTGGAAATGGCACATAGCCCCTAACTCACTGCTTCCCAAAACTTATCACACAGACACATCACCTGAGTGCTTACTTTCTAAAGGCAAGATTATGGAGAGGGAGCCCATCCTGCAGAAGCATGGGGTAAAGCTCTGGAACTGGAAGCATTACCAATAACCTCTCCTCTTTCAGAAGAATTATGTTGCCAGCGATCTGTATTCTAAAATTAGATGTAAACTTTTCCTGGTGGAGAGTGGCTGCTCACCAGGGTGATCTGGTCCAGGTCCAAGCAAGCCTGACTTTCCTTCTTAGTTTTGATTAACAAAATGGTGCTGAGGTACTAATGATTTACAGCATCAGAATAAGAATTAATGAACAAATTATAAAACAGAGATTTCAATTCTAGTTCTTCTACCTAAGGACTATCAGAGCTTATTTTAAGACACCTGTTCCTCTTAAAACTCTGTGTCTTTTTTTGGAAGAAATTCTGTTTTGAGAAAATGGGCAATACATGTAAATGTGTTTCCAACTTGTAAAATGGTCAGTAAATTGTGGTGGTGGCTAGCATCACTCTTTCAGAAGCACATGCATTTTTTAAAAAATCATTTCAAGATAGGGTTTTTTTTTATAGGTAAGGCTGGCCTTGAACATGCAGCAACCCTCCTTGCCTTCCTTGTGTGGGATTATAGGGATGTGCCGCCATACTTGGCCCAAATCCATCATTTTGCTTTGATGTATTTAGTTCAGGTTCTACAGGGTCTCATTACACAGCTCAGACTCGGAGTGTTCCTCCTGTTTTCAGCCTCCAAAGGGCTGGGATTACAGCTGCACACCACCACGCCCAGTCTCAATCAGCATCTCAGCACGCCTCAGGGGGTGGGGCTGGTATAGCACACCTGGGATTGAACCCCACAAAATTCATTTTAATATGAGAGCCTGAAAATTCTATGAGTTAAGCAATAGGATCAACAAAAAGACAGAGATTTTAAGGACATAAATCAGTAATTATGGGGCTCTCCAGAGCCTCTAAATCTCAACATCTATATTAGGAAAATAATCTCCTAATATTCAGATATGTACTACATAGCCACCCTTGTATGTACATATATATACATATTTGTATGTGCATATACACTACTGATTGTATATATATGTATGGTATGCATGACTAATTCTCTATTAAAACTGCAACTTCATACTTTCTCCTGAATTCTTTAAATTTCACAGATACAGTCCAACAGGGGAAAAATCTTGTGACAACTCAAGTATTTTGTTTTATAAACCTACCCTTTGACGAGCTCTGGAAGGTTTCTCTGCCAACTCTCAGTCTTCTCTAAATGCAGACTGAGGGGAAAGGAGCACCCTTCTACTTGGGTCTGGCTGACCATAAAATGCTAGCAAAGCACCTCAGTGTCCCATACTGTACTGGGGTCTAAAGTTCCTAGAAGCTGTCTCCACCTTGATTATTCCCTAAACCCAGGCATCATTTATCTAGAGCTCATGTGAAGGCAGAAATAAAAAATAGAGATAAAAATGGGAGTTGGGGGAAGAGAGGAAATTAAGGTAAAGAAACTGAGAAAGAAGAGCCCCAAAGAAACTTTAGTCAAATACACTTAATAATTTTCACATCTGTTGGGGAAAGAGCCAGGAAATAACCCCTAGGTAGGCGGTGTATCCTCTGGGAATGCCAAGTGGATGAAGCTATCATTCACGAGCTCCAGCTTTGGCCCCCTACCAGTCTACCGCTCTCACAAGCTGTGCCTTAGATCAGCAAAGGGTCTCCTCTCTACAAATGCACCTTAAACTATCTTTGGCTGCCACAGTGCCTCAGGCCTCTGAAAAGCAGAGTTTAAGTCAAAAGGCTGCTCCGAGACAGCTACAACTAGTAAGCCTCAAGTTAGAGGAAATGGATACTTAACCTTCTCTGTACCCAGTATATCGCACCTCCCTTATGGCCCAAAGGAGGTTTCGCACAAGAATCAAGCAGGAGGAGAGCTTACTCCCAAGCCTGAACACTGGGAAAGCAGAATGATGTTTATATTTCCATGCTTGGGCATGCTGAGGAAAGCTGACGTGTTGTGAAAGGAAATTCAGTGCAACTTTTGCCTTCATCAGCTGTGTCCATGGGGCAATTTGCTTTACCCTTTCTTCTTCTTCTTCTTCTTCTTCTTCTTCTTCTTCTTCTTCTTCTTCTTCTTCTTCTTCTTCTTCTTCTTCTTCTTCTTCTTCTTCTCTTCTTCTTCTTCTCTTCTTCTTCTTCTTTTCTTCTTCTTCTTCTCTTCTTCTTCTTCTTCTTCTTCTTCTTCTTCTTCTTCTTCTTCTTCTTCTTCTTCTTCTTCTTCTTCTTCTTCTTCTTCTTCTTCTTCTTCCTCTTTTAATGCATTTAGGACAGGGAATCCAGAGTCTACAGGGTCTCACTACTATGTAGACAGCACTCTTAGTGATTCTCCTGTTTTTAGCCTCCTGAAGTGCTGGTATCACAGGCACACATCACCATACCCAGTCTTCAATCTCAATCTCAGTGCACCCCGGGGCAGGGATAGCATGGCTACTGATGCGCTCTGCCAACCCTCTTTTCTTGATGTATCAAGTCAATGAGCACTAATGACCTTTCACTAAAATAGCATATGTTTTCTGAGAAATGTTCAGCATGAAGTAGCTTGTGGTCAACTCATGATATGCATGCACAAGGAACCTAAGACCCAGGACAAAATAAAAATGTAGTTAAACCATTTTAAAGTAGGCCTGCCCAATCAGTGTGCCTCTCTGTCAGCATTCCAGGTCAACATCATCTACAGCTGGATCCTTGGAACAGCAACATGACTGATACCTTGGCTTCTGCTGCTGGCTCGCAGCAATCTCACTAATGCATGTCCTATAGAGAACATAGAGGGGTTATAAACAATTTATTATAAAGTATACCATGCACATAAAGAGAGTATATAAAATGCATATGCAATTAAACAATAGTAAAATAAATATCCTGCTAAACAAATAGGCACGATCACGCTCATACCCTCTTGTGTCCATTGACAGTTGTATTTCTCTCTTTTCTCCTGAAATCTACTCACTAGGATATGTTTTGCCTTTGTTCTTATATTGTCACCACAAATGTGTGTGTTCTGAAGTAATAACTCAGTCTATATCTTTATTAAACTTCATTTAGTGAAATCAGTATTCTTTTGTGACATGTTTCTTACTCATCAATGCTATATTTCTGAGATTCATCTCCAATGATGCATGCCATCCCTCCAGTTCCACTGCTATGAAATGTTATGTTGTATGAGCAAACACGATTTCTTAGCCACTCTTCTCCTGATAGACATGTGGGCTCTTTCTAGTATCTTGCCATCATAAGAAATGGCATTCTAATTGTCTTGCGCATGCTTTCTTGTACATTCAACTGCTAAAATAATATCTCCAGAGTAAATTCGATCATGGAAGACACACATCCATCTTTATTCAATGAATGATGTGTAACTGCCCACTGATGGGGTGACTATACTAAACTGCCCACTGATGGGGTGACTATACTAATTTATATTTTCCCAACAGGTTATGTGCTCCTGTTACTACACACGGACACTGGCAATGGGAATTCTCAGAAGTTAAAGCTCCATTCAGCCATATCAGAATTTCCTGGTGATTAATGCAATTTGATATCTCTGACATGATTTACTGCCTATTTAGATATATTTTTTTAAAATTATCATTTGTTGCTTCCTTTTTATTATTTTTTTTGGCTATTTTATTTTTGTATATTCTAAAAAGAAGCCCTTTCAGTTTTATGTGTTGCACATATATTTTCGGGTCTGTGGTTTGTCTTTTTATTTCATGATAATTTTAATGAAAACTAATTCTTCACTATATCCAGACAGCATGTTATATGTCTACACTCATAGAACTCTGGAAGGCTGAGGAGGAAAGATAACAATTTTGAGTCCAGCCTAGCAACTTAGCTTGTTAGGCAGACCCTGTCTCAAAAGAAAAAAATAAAGGGGTTTGGGGTGGTAGCCAAGTGTGAACTGCAACTCTGTCTCTACAGAAAACATTAAAGAGCTTCAAGTACTTAGTTTAACTTTTTGGTAGATATGATTATAAATTATTTTTATCTGTAACACTTACCTTATTCTTGTTTGTGTTGTACTAATTATACAGGAGGCCATGCCTGCTTTCTCCACCCCATGATCTGGAAAAAGTTTGCAGTTTGTTTCCTAATCCTTAAATGTCTGCCAAAAGTTAGCTGCAAAAATGTTGGTCTTGCTGTTTTAACTTTATGATATTTTTAAACCAGTATTTAATTTCTTTGCTGGTTGTACAGCTATTTAGGTTTTTGATTTCTTATTAAATTCAACTAACTTTTGTTTCTTCTAAGGATTAAATACTCTAAATTTTCAAATGATTACATTAGGTTATTTAAAGTTCTGTTACATTGTCTTTTTATGTCTGCTAAACTTACAGATATATAATTTTAAAAATGATATCTATAGCCTTTTGTCTTAAAAGATTATTTTCCTTCCAATTTTGTGGACGATTGCTTCTGATATTTATGTACTCACAAAGCACATCAATTTTTGGGCATTTGCTTTTTTGTAAGATAAACAGGTACAATGATCAAATTTCACAGATGCCACTTGTCTTAGGTAAAGTTAAAGGAATTTGAAATTTTTATACATTAAGATATGTAGAAGTGCATCAAAAATTGTAGCCTGAGAATAAAAAGATTCTCCTACATAGAAATTTTGAAATGACACAAAACTAGAAATATTTTAAGCTTAAAATTTTGAGCCATTTTCAAATAAATAGTATCACCATGATAAGTGGAGAATAAAAAATGAACCAACAAAAGAAAAATTCTACAGACTACAGAGAAAAAAAACTATAACCAAATATTGAACTGTTTTCAGTATGTTTTGTTTTTGTTTTTTAAGAAAGGAAAGGTTTATTCAGCTCCCAGTTGCTGGAGGTTTCAGTTCTATTTGGCTGGCTCCAAGTTTGAATGGCACAGGGCAAGGAGCATACAGTTCATGGCAGCGGAACAGCAACAATGGCAACTGAGAGGAAGTCTGTCTCTCTCTCTTATATTGCATTCAGGCCAACTCTCCAAGCTGTGGTAGTATGCTTACCCATAATTCCAGCAGTACTAAGATCCATAAACTCAGCAGTACTAAAACCTATAGTTCCAATGGATCATGAGTTAATCTCAAACTCTAGAAGTTCCTGCCCCATGACTGCATGAGGCTATGGGGGGGACAACTATACACAGACTATAATATTCTGTCCCCGGACCACCAAAATCTCATGCACATCCCTTTGTGCAAAAGATATTTTAGTCCATCTCTAAAAGTTGCCAAAGTCCCAACAGTTTCAGCATCGCTGAAAAGTCCAAGACCTAAGTCTTCTCCAAGATCCAAGGAAAACTCTTAACTGTGAGCTCCTGTACATAAGAAAAGTTAAACACATCCAACATTTAAAGGCACAAGATAAACATTATTATCCCAAAAGTTGTAAGCAACAGGAGAATATAAAACACTAGGACCAACACAAGTCCAAAGTCCAGCAGGGAAAACATTAAATCCCATAGTTCCAACTGGACCACCTGAAGTAATCTGCACTGAATTGTGAGTTCCAAAAGCCTTGCATGGCTCCACCCCATGGCAATCCTGGTAGTAGCTCCCATGGTTTCTCTCTTAGATAGGCTTTGCTCCATCCTTGTAAGTTCCCTGAGATGATCCACATTTCTGGCTTTTCTAAACTTCTGGAATTTCCACTGAGTAGGCTTCCGACTCGCAGGTTTATGCATTACCTTCCAGGGCACACTGCCTGGCCTCCTCAGTATGTTTTTTACAGACACAATATTTTAAATTTTCAAAACATCTTGTATATATCTTAAATTGAGCAATAATTTAATACATTACTGGTAATAGAAACCAAGTTTATTACAGTTGGAGAAGGAAAACATACATGAAAAGAAAAAATTTAGTAAACCTTTGATATTGGACTAGAACTGGAAATAATACTATGAACTCATGTATATTCACAGTAACATAGTATATTCATAGTAAATATATAGATATAGGTACCAATTTAGACATATATATTTAGAAATGCATGAATGTCCATATAGATACATTTTTACACATATAATTCTATTTCTTAGATCTGCCTACTTGCACAGCATGGAAGCAATTATATTCTAACGAATGTGAGTGTATGTAGCATCCATAATTAAATATATCTCTCTCACATCTGTAAACATCATAGTATCTCATTGGTATAAGAACTTGAAAGAGTAAATAAAATCTGAATGGTGCAGTAGATATTGTGAAATGGAAAACACTGTCAAAGGAAAGGAACTACTGGAATGAGGGAAAGAAAATAAGAAGAAGGGAAAGTGAAACATATATATATATATTAGCCTGCATAATTGTACTACTGATTTCTACTGGTCTATTGAAATGGACAACTAATGCTTAATTTTTTCCTCTTTCTATTTTTTATCTAAAAAAAATTCTTAATTTTTTTTAATCTAAAAAATCCTACCCTAAAGGAAGGATTTACAGAAAATTCAAGGTCTCACTATTAGGTCAAACTTGTAGTGATCTGACTGCTTCCAGCCTCCCACGAGCTGGGATTACAGGCATATGCCACCACCCCCAGCTTCAATTGCTGTCTCAGTGCTCCCCTGGGACAGGGCTGGCATGGCAGGCTAAGGGATTGAAACCCCAGCCCCTCTACCTGCTTACAGGCACAGTAATCTGCTGAGCTATTTGACCAGCCCTAAATTTTTTCTCTCTTATTTTTAATCTTTGACAAATTTTGCGTGCTTATATATGGCAAACTGTAAAACTAGTTTGAAGACAACAGTGTGTAATATAACAGCCATAGTTGAATTCCTACTACTTTGATTAATGAAATTGTGTAGTCTCTAAATTTTTTCGCTATTTTTCATTCTCTTTAAAAAATAAAAACAATTGTGGATAAATTGCCTATCATATTCTTAAAATAAAAAATGAAAGATTAATTTGTGACAGTTTAAAGAGGCTTCTACTTTGTGAACCAGTGACAATCTGAGCCATTCAGTAGTGGTAGAATGCATTAAAATGTATCTAACTAATGTTCCTTGTTAGGAGGAAGTGAAGATAAAAGAGAAGGAAAAGCTCATCCTTGTAGTCATGTACCAAAAGTTAAACAAAACAAAAAAGGTAGAAATCAGAAAATCATCAATAACCACATAGTAAAAACTTACAAGGACGGGTGAAAACTCAGTAGAAAAATGAACAAAATAATCTGAACAGAAACCTTGTATAAAAATATATAATAGGGAACAACATATAATTTAAATCTATACAAATGCAAAAGTTAATTAATTAATTAAATAGCCCAGGTCAAATGACTTTGGGCTGTGTGAATACCAACCAAGGGGGGAAGGAGAATCTAATCTAAACTTTCTGTTGGGGAACTGGACATCCAAATATAATGTTATGAAGTTGAATCTTTTTTTAAATCATATTCTAAAATAATTGAAAGTGAACGAAAGAATTTGCCACAAAAGCTAAGATGCTTAGAATAAACAGCTTTAGGAGAAAACACAAGGGA
Organism: Myocastor coypus; assembly: GCA_004027025.1. Classification (NCBI taxonomy): domain Eukaryota; kingdom Metazoa; phylum Chordata; class Mammalia; order Rodentia; family Myocastoridae; genus Myocastor; species Myocastor coypus. The sequence goes on along the minus strand of PVJA010045743.1, from coordinate 4,118 downwards.
AAAGCTGTAGAACACTGCCTTTAGCAATGATTTATCCAACTGGATACCAAAAGCAGAGGCAGCAAAAGTAAAAATAGAGAAATCAGACTGCACAAAAATAAAAACCTTGTGTATACCAATGAATGCTATCAACAAAATGGCTTACAGAATAGGAAGAAATATTTGAAAATTGTATATATGATGTTATTATCTAGAATAAATAAAGTACTGTAAGTCAACAATGAAATATATAACCTGCTTTTTAAAATGACAGAAGAGGGCTGGAGAGGTAGTTCAGTGGTCTAAGTTCCTTCCTGGAAAGCACAAGGACCCAGATTTGATCACTGATACCGCATGTCATTATAGCCACAAAACCAGATATGGTGGGGCATACCCATAATCTCAGCAGTAGGCAGGCCAAGACAGGAGAATCACTATGAGTGTAAACTATGTAGCGAGACCCTGTATCAAACAAACAAACAAATAAATAAATAAAAATTAAAAATAATAAAATGGCAGAAGGACTCCAATAGAAATTTCTCCAAATAGACAGCAAGGATGTGAGAAGATGATCAACATCATTAATCATTAGGGAAATGCAAACCAGGTGCCACTTTATGTCCATTTGGATTGCTATAATAAAAGTAGGTGCTAGCAAGGACATAGGGAAATTGGAAAATTGATGGAAATGTAAAATGATGCCACTGCTGTGGGAAACAAAGAGCATGATGATTCCTCAAAATAATGAAAACAACAAAAAAGAACTATCATGTGGTTTTGCAATTTCACTTCTGGCTATATAAAAGCGTTGAAAATAGACTATAAAGAAATATCCTCATTCCTAGCAGCGCTGTTCCCAGTAACCAAGAGATAAAGCAGTCAGGTTGCCCAGTGTGGGTGATTGGATTAATACAATGAAAGATATTCATACAATAGAAGATTAGGTTGTCTAGAAATGGAAGAGAAATCTGACAAAAGCTGTAAGGTGGCTGATCTCTGGGACATGGTGCTAACTGAAGTAAGCCAGTTAGAAAAAGGCAAGCACTATACGATTCCAGTTATGTAGTTACATAGAGTAATGGCATTCATAAATATAGAATGTATAATAGTTGACCAAGGGTAAGGCAGGAGAATATGGACACTTCTCACTGGGCATGAAGTTGAACTTTAGGATGATGGAAAGGAATAGAGACCACTTGCAGAGCAATATGAATACACTTCACACAACTGAACTGTATACTTAGAGACAGCTAAAGGGGTTTTATGCTATGGACATTTTGCCACAATTTGAAAACTAGGGGTTGGTGTTGTAGATCAGTGATAGACAGCTCTCTTACAGTAGATTAAACCTCAGGACTACCAACGTGAAAAAGAAAAGGTCAGGGTTTTAGAGCTGAGGATATAGCCGGTACAATGTTTGCCTTGCATAAGCATGACCCCAGTTTCAATCTCAGTAATAAAAATAAACAAACAAAACTAATGCTGTTCTTTATCTTTAAAAGATTTGTGAGTATTCTAAAGATAATAATAGGTGTGGCCCTCAAAATGATAAAAGTCTATATTGTGGGACTGTAGTGCCCCTGTACCACTGTCAACAATGAAAACATTATTCAGCACATTCTGCTGACTGAATGTAGAGCAGATGAGAACAGATGTACTCTGTTGGTGGGAAAGCAAATTGATGCCCTCTTTCTGCCAGGAAATATGAAAATATGAAACAAAATCACCTACATGTTTACCTTTTGACTAAGTGATTCTACCTATGCAAATGGATCTTAATGTGCCCGTCTACCAATGTGAAAAGTGAAAATAAATGTGCACCTTGTGGTACTATTTGTAATTTCAAAATGATCAAAATGCAATCAGCTCACTGTTTCCACAAATTACAGACCCGCAGGTTCCAACCAACTCAAGAGGACAAATACTACAAAAAACAAAAATAACACCTGTGCTAAAAGCATAGCGCCTTTTTTGTTTTCATTATTTCCTAAGCAATACAGCATAGCAACTACTTAATAAGCATTTACAGAGATTTCCAACACAGCTGAGTACCAAAGGATGCACAGCAGAGAAGCTTAAAGAGACACCAAGTAATGCAAGTATTCTGAAACAAGACACAGACTCGCCCAGATACAGAGAGTTGACCTTAATGAAAAATCCTCACCAGGCAACTAAGTAACTGGATTATCAGGGTGGAGATTCCTCAAGAAGCTAGTGTTTGGAGGTCCCATTTGAAACCAATTATTTCTCTCCTAGTTATTTTTCTAAAATAACTAAAAACATCACATCACAGCTATATATGTGCACTTGTGTTTACCACAGCACAATTTGTCATAGCTAAATCTTGGAAACAACCCAAATGTCCATCAACTAAGCGATGGATAAAAAGATATGGTATTTCTACATAATGGAGAATTATTCACTTACATAAAAAAGTTGAACTCAAAGCTCTTATAGACAAATAGATGCAACTAAAGACTGTATTTTAAGTTAAATAAGTCAGACCCACATGTGCAGACATTGTATTGTGTCATTAGTGTGAGAATCTAAAACAATCGATATCATCTGAAAGACACAACTGATACTGTAAAAGGTAAACAATTTGCTCAAAGGAAGGAAAAACTGGGCTGAGTAAAAGAACAAAAGAAAGAAGGAAAAGATACATTTATGAGGGTATGCATAATAGTTTCGTTAATTGTACTGCTGATTTTTGCTGATCTATTGAATGTTGCAGTTAATGCTTATTTTTTATTTTTTTATTTTTAATTTCTTATAGCTCATTTTGTTGTTTTGTCCTATTTTTTAACCAATTTTGCACATTTATAGCTGTGCAATCTATAATCTAAACACCTAATTATAAGATAACAACATGCAATACAGCAACCATTGATGAACTCCTATTTGTTTACTGAATTTTTTAAAAATTTTTTTCCAGTACAGGGTGTTGAACTCAGGACCCTATGCTTGCCAGATAGGTGCTTACTTTATGGAGCTATCTCCCCTGTTTGCTTAATAAAATTCTGTATCATTTCTAATGCTTTTTGTTTCCTTTACTATTTTGCATTCTTTAAAAAAAGAAAAAACAGCTAGATTGTTGCAAAAGGGCAGTGGGGCCGTAATGGTTCACAGCTCATCACATGCCACTGAGGAAGCAAGCACCACCTTGGGAGCAAGTCTGACAGACAGAGGAAAGGAGCTGGCCCTGCAGAGGTGTCCTCCTAGGATAAGCTCCCACCTACACTTCTTCTCGCCTGGAAGAGGAAGCCAAGCTCGGAAGCCAACTGCAACTAGGGCTGCAGGAAACCCTGAGCCCCAGTCAGAGAGAGGGATAGGCAGCACCGTAAAAACATTACCCTCTCCCTACACCAGGGAACATGAGCCTTTCAGCATTAACTAGAGAAACGTCGCACCCTAGGCAGAAAGAGGGGCAACACTGTGAACTGAAGGTAGGGCAGAGCTTGCAGGCAGGGAGCTGTGGATCGCATTGCTGAACACGAAAGGGATTGGCAGCGCCTCTGCACAGCTAAGCCAAAGAGTGTGCTGTTTTTACTATTTCCCTTGCAAACGTAAGAAAGATTTGAGATAGCATAAAATACTGTCCACTGCCCAGTGTCTCACAAAGGCCAAGACTGTCCTGTATGGAGCCAGAAATGGCATCGAATTCCATACCCTGGAAAGCTGAACTCTTGAGAGGGAGACAGGAAGAAGTGTGAAGGCAAAGGAACAGAAACTTTGGCCCGGGTCAGATGGTGTCTGGTGATATTCGAGATGCAAGGGGTCCTAGATGGAGAGTGTGTAGGACCACAGGAAGTGCCCTAGAGGGTAACAGCAGAAGTGGAGGGGCAGCGGGAGGGTGGGCAAGCTATACCACATCCCTTGCTTCCCAGGTAAGCGCACCTGATCTTGGGGTAGAGAAGGTGCTCTAAATTTGTGCACACCTAAATCACAGCTTGCAGGCAAGAGTTGGACTCTGAGAGGTCCATAGTACTCACCTGCCCCGGAAGATATAAACAGTTTCTGGGGGAGATGGACTATGCTGAATGGAGTTGTCCAAACCTGTAACCTGTCTCTATGTAGAGATGTAGAAGCTGTGAGGTTTTCTTTCTTTCTTTCTTTCTTTCTTTCTTTCTTTCTTTCTT
>PVJA010045742.1:0-15470 GCA_004027025.1 Myocastor coypus | reverse complement strand
GCTCAGCCTGCCCTGAGGGCAGGGCTGGTGCAGCATGTGGTGCCGGGGATCGAACCTCGGTCCCTGAAGCAGCCTAAGCTTTCCTAAGCAGGTGCTTTAGACCACTGGGCCATCCTGCCGGGCCCCAATACTGTCTTCCTTTGCTCTATCTGCTCGCCTGAGTCTCAGACTAGGACTGGTGTTGTGCTGCACCCTGGCTCTTTTGTGTCTTCAGCTTGATATAAAAAAGGAATCAAATCAACACCCCTTTGTGTTCTAGTGCCATTCTAAAGCTTAAGTTTCTATTTCCTTAAGTTTTTGTTTCCTGTAAAGGTCATAACAGTTGCCTAACCTGGCATAACACCACATTTTGTCAAAAAAAATGATTGATTACGCCCTGCACTCCACCCCAAACAGAAAGTACCACTAGTTCCTCCTTCTATTTAGGAAAATTCGACTGCCTCTTGGACCTGGCCCCAGACAGGTGTAAACAGCCCTACCCTGCTGCCCTTGAGGGTCAGTGCCCAGTTCTTGGCTGGGTGCTGATCACAGGCTAATAAACTTGCGTGTCTCTGTGCTTGGCATTTGCAGGTGACTTGTTAAGATTCACTTGCCACAACAAGCTCATCGGCTGCATGTCTTTGAACTTCTCAGCCACCGTACTCATGTGAGCCAAGTTCCTGGAATTTGTGTCTGTGTGTGTGTGTGTGTGTCTATATGTCTATGCATACATCTACCCACAGTGCATGGAATTGCCCCTCTGGATCCATGAGGTATTTGTTCCAAGATCCCTTATACATGCCAAAACCCATTGATGTGAAAATCTCTTATATAGATGATGTAGTATTGGCATAGAACTTATACATGCCCTCCCATATACATTAAGTCATCTCTAAATTACTTGTAATATTAAATACAATGTCAATGCCATGCAGCTAGTTATAATGCTATGTTGCTTAAGGAATAATCACAGGAAATAATCTGTACTTGTTCAGCACACTTTTTCCAAGTATGTTTAGTCTGTGGCTGGCAGAATCTATGGAAGGATAAACCACCATGCAGAGGGTCTACTGTACACACACACATACAAAGAGTGGTTCTTAAGCAATAGCATCCTTTCTACTGTGTGTGTGTGCGTGTGTGTGCGCGTGTGTGCGTGTGTGTCTTTGTTTTTGTACCAACAATTGAACTTAGGACCTTGTGCTTAACAGACACTGAGCCACTGAGCTATATCACAGGATCGCTAAGCAATACCAACTTAAGGGTAATATTTCAGAATTGGTTCTAGGGTTTGTAAATTGGTTTTCTAATCTGAATAAAGATACTAATGACTGTATGTCTAGTAATAAATAAAGCACTAATAATCCGTGGTGTGATTTGGTAATAGATCAATTGATATGCAAATATGAGAGTTGAGTCTTCCTAAGGAACTACTTGTAAGAAGCAACAATAGGGGCCCAACTTATAATTCAGCCAGTAAGGGCTGGCCAAGCAGATCAGTGGATTGTTCTATCCTGGGCCTGCTGTTCCAGCCCAGCCCCTGGGGTGCACTGAGCCAGCAATTGAGAGTGGGCATGGTGGTGTGTGCCTGAAACCCCAGCCCTTGGGAGGCTGTAAACAGGTAGATCACTATGAGTCCCATCTAGTAGTGAGATCCTAAGCACCTTGTATGCTCTTCCCTAAGAAATACAAAAAATTCAGCCAGTAACAGGATGAGATTCTAGGTCAGATTGTCAGAAAGATAGATAGATAGATAGATAGATAGAGATATAGATAGACATATTTATATCTATAGGTGTATCATCTACACCTGTATCTGTATCTTTTCATTTGAGGTTTTTGTTTTGCTTTGCTTTATTTTGTTTGTATTTTACATTAATTAATATATTGCATATTGGCCTGGCAGGATGGCTCAGTGGCCTAAAGCGCCTGCTTAGGAAAGCTTGGGCAGCTTCAGGGACCACAGTTCGATCCCCGGCACCACATGCTGCACCAGCATTGCCCTTGGGGCAGGCTGAGCTGGCCATAAACATAAATAAATAAACAAACAAACAAACAAAAGTTCTGAAACAAGAAAAAATAAAATAATTATTTTAAAAAATAGAAAAAAAAAAGCCGGGCGTGGTGGCGCATGCCTATAATCCCAGCACTCGGGAGGCTGAGGCGGGAGGTCAGTGAGAGTTCAAGACCAGCCTGGGCTACAAAACTGAGCTCAAGGCCAGCCTGAACTGTACAGCGAGACTCTGTCTCAAAAAGACAAAAAAAATATATATTGCATATCACCTTCATTATAGTTGTTCAGAGTACAAGATGCAGACATGATTTCTTATCTAAACATTATTAGTACAGACCTTTCTTTTCATTGCACAAATAGAAAGTAGCTGTATATGTGGTTTGTTTTTTGGAACACGATCTCACTATGCAGTGCAGATTGGCCTTGAACTGACGACATGGTCAGGCTGGCCTTATATTTGGAGCCATCCTCCTGTGTCTACCTCCCAAGTGCTCAAGTGCTGGGGTCACGGGCATGCACCACCACACTCAGCCTGCTTTGGAACTTTTATGGCAAACTCATGAATACAGTGACAGTGACTAATTAGTCTCAGTGTCACTGGACAAACCAGGGAAGAACAGGATGAGCCCAGGAATGCAATCCCCACCTCAAGCACCACATCAGAGCTCTGCAGGCATCCATGTGCCCTGCGGAGAGCCTCACGTTCTGTAGCCACGGGGCTGACATTGTCAGCAATCATAAAATCTCATCCTGCTATTGCCAAAATGCAAGTTGGGCTCTCAGCCTCGTGTGATGTCTGTGTTAAAATACATGCATCTACTGGGAGGGATGGGGTTCCAAAAGCCAGAGCTAGGAAGTTGGTCCCTACGAACCTGAGGACGCTGCGTTCCCTGATTCACTGTGTCTTATTGATCTCCCCAAGCCCAGGCGGGAGCAGTCCCTCCAGCTCCACCCCGGGAGGTGCGCAGTAACTTCCTTGCCTCTGGGACACAACACCCGACTCACACGGTTTAAAGGAAGAGAGTCTGCTTTCGCTCCAGTCTAAGTCTGTAGCTGAGCGCTCCAAGGCACAAAGGCACGCTGGAAAGGCCTGGCAGAGAGAAGAGCTCTCACCACAGCTGCCAGGAAGCTGGCAGACACAGAAGCTGGGGGGAGTCTGCCCTCCAGGGCGGCCCCAGTGACTCTCCTGCTCCAGCGAGCTCCGCTCCCTAACAGAACGCTCAGCTCTGCAACATCGTGGGATTCATCCATCCATGATAATGCATCCTCCTTTGAACACGGAGGCTTTGGCAAACACTACAACTAGCCCATAGCAGGAAACAACCCTGCATTTTCTCAAGAAACTAACCAACTTTTCTGAGCACATAGCTATGGAGGATAATGCTCAGAGTCCCGAGATCCCACTCTCAGGGCCCATCCTTGCCTCTACACAGTCCACTAGACTCACGTCCCCACAGGCCCTTAGAGATAAGACATGACCCGTGAGGAGCTGTACCGTGTTCCAGAAAGCCTAATTCTCTGGCAGCGTTTATAGGGGCAGAGGATAACAAAGAGCACGAAACTACATCGGGACCCGTCACCAAAAGAGCCCGAGTTCAGTGTTGCGGCGTGGGGAGCTAGAAAGGACTCTAACTGCTTGCTTGCCTGAAACATGGACAAAAGGTGGCCCACAGTGGAGACTCGGAAATGCCAGGCCCACCTTGGTTTGATCTAGAGGAAAATGCTCAAAAGTGTAAAGAGCTGAAATGCAGGTAAGCCACTTCAAACTCACACTGGTGGGTCCAGAAGACATAGCTACCACCCCAACTACAAGAAAGAAATCTGTGAGGGGAACCCTAGATTCCTCTTTTAAAAAAATATATTTGGTACATTTTTCTCAGCACACAGCTCCGACTTGTAGAGATCCTCCTGTTTTCAGCCTCCCCAGCACCGGGATTACAGGATTATAGGTGTGCACAACTATGCCCAGTCTTGGTGGCCCAGCCAGTGGGAGGGGGTGGGGTGGGGTGGGGACCAGGGCAGGTGCTACAGGTGATGTGGGGATTGAACTCCAGTTCCTGTGCTTGCCTAAGCCGGCTCTCAGTTCACTGAGCTATCTGGCCAGCCCCAGCTTGGATTCCTTAGCCTACTCTTGTTTCAGGAGAGACCCTACACTGGGAAGGACTATAACTGAGTTAGAACCCAGATGAATCCGATTAGTTGCATCAAGGAGTGGATGGCGGATCTTTTATTTTTTTTTCTTGTTTCAGAACTTTTGTTTGTTTGTTTATTTTATTTTTATGACCGGTTCAGCCTGCCTTGAGGGCAGGGCTGGTGCAGCATGTGGTGCCAGGGATTGAACCGCGGTCCCTGAAGCCACCTAAGCTTCCCTAAGCAGGCGCTTTAGACCACTGCGCCATCCTGCTGGGCCCCGGACTTGGCTCATTTCTAAAGGCTCTTTCTGAGCAGCCTGACAGTTACAAAACCAAAAGAAGCGTTGAGGCCGCACGCGTGTCTGGGTACCTGCCTTTAGAACTGGCATTCTCACGGATTTCAAAACCAACCGGTTTGGGCTGGCGAGATAGCTCAGTGGTCTAAAGTGCCTGCTCAGGCAAGCTTAACTGGCAGAGAACACAGTTCGATCCCCAGCACTACATACCACATGCTGCACCAGCCCCACCCCCAGGGCAGGCTGAGTCGGCCATAACATAAATAAATAAAATTAAAAAAAAAACAAACAAACAAAAAAAACAAAACTGGTCCACCCCGAGGCTCATCGGCTGGTGCTGGAAACATGCTGCCCAGGATTTCTTCGGTTCTCCAGTGCTGGGTACCACCAGAGACATCCACATAAATGCCAATGTCCTTTGAAACACATGGGCTGTCTTCTCAAGATGTTTCTTTACCCTTCTACATGTGCCTTTGGGTCAATATCGGACTTTCTGAACCAGCCACTAGGAGTCCCCTCACATGCTTTCTTTCTCATTGTCCTTTTTCTGCCCCTAACTCCGCAGGGGCCCAGCCCCCCCTCCACCCCAACCCTGCAGTGTGTTTAAGCCAACAATTCCTGTTTTGCATGCTTCCCTTTTATGCCTGTGGCGGCCAGCTCTTTATCAAAAAGCACTGTACATCAAACAAATCCTTCTCTTGTCAATATTGATAGTGCCTCCTTGTTTGACTTCGAAAGGAACTCTTTCCCTTCAGGGTAAGGACAAAAAAAGGACAATGTGAAAGAAGAGATCATCAGTTCCTTCCTCATCCTCCCCCCACCTCCAGGAGATCCTTTGAGACCCTGAAAAAAAGTGACAAGAGGGGCTGATGGTTACTCTGGCTGCCTGCCGACAACAGGACCTTTTCAAGTGGACCTCCGTGGCCCTCCTTTCCAGGCTGTTCCTGACATCACCACCCCCTCTTTCAAGCTCTTCTCCACTGGAGGAGTGTGGTTCTGTCCAGATCCTGCAGGCTTGAAGTCCAGAACAGGCTGTGCAGGTGAGGGCCGGTCCCTCTAGGAGCTGATGCATGCTTTAATTTATCCACACTGGTCATTTCTGTGCGTTCTCTCACAATGTTTCCCTCTTGGAAGGGGGCCTTTCTCCAGTGTGACCTGCTGTCCCTGGGTTCATTTTCCAGTTGAGCTGGGAAGGGGTCCCTCCTCCTAGGCATCACCAGGAAGCCTGTAAAAAGGGCAGAGTCTGTCGTGTGGCCACAGATCTAAATCAGAATCAGGGACTGGTGAGATAGCTGACAGACTAAGCATCTGCTTAAAACAGGAGGCTTAGACTAGGAGGATCCCTACAGGTCCAAGCTGTGGGGTGAGACCCCGAACCAAATACATAAAAAATAAATAAATCAAAATTTGCTAAGGGGGCTGGGGAGATAGCTCCGAGGCACAAGTGCCTGCTGGGCAAGTGCAAGGTCATGAGTTCGAACCCTGGTCCCACCAAAAAAAAAAAAAGAATTTGCTCACAAACTAGATCACCAAAGGTTCCTTTTTCTTTTTTTGTCTTTTTTTTTTTTCAGATACAGTCTCACTGTACAGTTCAGGTTGGCCTTGAGCTAACTTTTTAAGCCAGGCTGGTCTCGGTACACAATGATATTCCTGCTTCAGCCCCCTAAGTGCCTGGGTTACAGGGATGTACCATCACATCTAGTTCCAAGGGATATTTTTTTTTTTTTTTTTTGAGACAGGGTCTCACTGTGCAGTTGAGGCTGGCCTTGAGCTCACTTTTGTAGCCCAGGCTGGTCTCGAACTCACAACGATCCTCCTGCCTCAGCCTCCCAAGTGCTGGGATTACAGGTGTGAGCCACCACGCCCGGCTTTTTTTTTTTTTCTTTTATGGCCAGCTCAGCCTGCCCTGGGGGTGGGCCTGGCACAGCATGCGGTTCTGGGGATCAAACCCAGCTCCCTGCAGTTGCCTAAGCTTGCCTAAGCTGTGGCTTTACACCGCTGAGCCATCTTGCCAGCCCCCAAGGGATTCTTACACACTAAAGAGCTACTAATCTATTCACAGTGTCATCCTTGGCTCTCCCAAATAGAACAATAAATCTGAGGCAGTAATTGATAATCTACTTGCTGCAAATCATGTCTGGAGTTGCCAGGGCAGGAACGGTGTGTGCTTGCCCGCTGTTCCCCGCAGTAACAGGGCTGGCTCTGTCTTCGCTTCTGTTCTCCGGGCTCCTCATCTCTCTGTGAACTGCGTCCTTTCTCCATTTCCTTTTGGTACAACAGCTACAAGGTGTAGCATTTAGCCAGATGGCTCCCGTGTAGGGATCAAAACATCCCATCCAGGACAGAAGCTCCGCTCACCCTCTTGTAATATTTTTATCGTGGGAAAATATGTAGAAGCTAAATTTCCTATCATTTGAGCCATCACAAAGTACATGGTCACTCACATCGTTGTACGGCCATTATTTGTTTCCAGCTCCCACGTGACATGTCTTTCAGCTAGAACATGTCAGAAATGGATGTCCCCGTGAAGGGTACTGCCACACAAGGGTGCCCACATTTTGGGAGGGACCTAACAATGTCCCTGGAGATATCACTAGTGGGTGTAGGAAACACTGCCAGTTATCATACAGAAAGGATATTTCCCAAGGGATTCAGCAAGAGAGGTTTCTCGGAATTCAATTTGCTAGAAAATGTTCGTAAGTCCATGCGTCTGGAAATGTGTATTTATCTAACTCCAGAGACAGAAGAACGAGATTCGCACATTTACATACGCAATGAGAACTGGCAATCTACCCTGGCAGGCACAGCCATCTCTGAAAGCACGCGCCATGGACAAGAAACTGATCAGTGGGTGGCGTGACAAGGGCAGAAGCATTATTAGATTCAAGTATTATTAGATTTGAATATCTGATGGCAGATATTCCATTGCCATGCAGTGAGTTGAGCCCTGGGCCAACAATTCTTAGATGGACACAGGATGCTTTTTTTCTTTTCCTAAGACATCACAAACTGCATCAAGTTCTGTACCTTGCCATCTGCTCTATGTCGATATTATCACCTGAAGTACAGTATCTTAGTTTCTTTTCTCATTGCTAAAATAAAACTACACAGCACTCACAAAGTCTATTTTGCAGAGGTTTCGGTCCACAGTGGGCTGGTTGCAAAGCAGGGTGTCATGGCAGAAGGGCAGGGCAGAGGAGAAAGAGTCCATGGCAAAGCAGGCAGGAGGCAGCAGCCACAGGGAGCCTTCCTTTCCCTTTTTATTCCATTCATTCTGCTATTGCTTGGTGCGACTCACACCCAGCGTGCCTCTTCTGTCTTCAGTAAGTCCATTCAGCTGCACTCTGAACTATGCTACATAAGCTAGTGGACTGATTCCGTACCTCATACCCTCATCCATATTCACCTGCCCTAGATCCAGTCACCTCTAAAAAGCCCCACCGATGAGTGCATGAGGCTTTTGGAGGGGACATCTAGATATAAGTTGTAACACTCAAGAAAGTTATTTATTTCCAAATTGAGGGGTTGCTTCACAGAAATGATTATGGCCCCTATCTTGAATTGTTCCCTCTCTCTCTCTCTCTCTCTCTCTCTCTCTCTCTCTCTCTCTCTTCCTTCCAGTTCCTGGGATCATTAGAGCCCCTTCCATGGCTTCCATTATTAATGTGCTTTTGGGGCCCGGCGGGATGGCTCAGTGGTCTAAAGCGCCTGCTTGGGAAAGCTAGGGTGGCTTCAGGGACCACAGTTCGATCCCCGGCACAACGTGCTACACCAGTCCTGCCTTCGGGGTGGGCTGAGCCGGCCATAAAAATGAGTAAATAAACAAACAAAGTTTCTAAAACAAGAAAAAATAAAATAAAATAAAATCGTTTAAGCCGGGCGTGGTGGCTCACGCCTGTAATCCCAGCACTTGGGAGGCTGAGGCAGGAGGATCGTTGCGAGTTCGAGACCAGCCTGGGCTACAAAAGTGAGCTCAAAGCCAGCCTGAACTGTGCAGTGAGACCCTGTCTCAAAAAGCCAAAAAAAAAAAAATTAATGTGCTTTTGTTGACAATTGGGTGCTACTTAATTTCTGCCTCTGATCCCTGCTTCCCTGCCCTGAGCAATTGCTGTGCCACCCTGCCTTGGAGACAGCTGATCATTATTGAAACTTTTACAAACTGTAAACCAACATAAACCTTTCTTTCTATAAATTTTTGTAGGGGCCAGATACTGAGTTCCAGTAATAAGAGTGACTGAGAGAGTTATGAGCCCCCAAGTCCCCATAAGCAGAAGGAGCTGGAGCTGTTATGCTGCTTCCAGGTGGGAGAAGAAAATCACGTAGTGCCAGGACAGTGTGCCTTTCTGAAAGGAAGACAAAAGGATAGCACTCAGGCTTGCAGTCTCCCTTGCAGCCCAATGTCTGTTCTGCAAAAAGACAAAGCAGTTGTGAGTCACAGTGCATAACTAAAGAAGCCTTCTGGTTTGGTTGTGCTTTGAGATACTTAAAAAGCATCAAGTATTCTGGCCCTTTGCATGAAAACTGTAACAATGGGACAGTGCTGGAAGAAAGCTAAATAATGACAGCTTAGCACTGGTCCTCCTGAGAACATTTTAGTGGTTGTTGAAGACTCTGACCAGCCCTAAAATGCATATTGCAGTAGCAGTCACCACCTTTTGAAAGCATCTGATCCTCGATGTGGAAACTGGCTGGACTACACTCTGCCTGTTCTTGGCAGTTTTAAAAGCTAGGTGCCACTTTGAAAGACCAATACCAGGAGTAAGATCTGTGGAGTCACTGTCCAGACTCCTCATCTCAAGCTGTGGAATCCTATAGGTATTATCTACCGTGGTCATCATTTCTAATCCCAGGCAGTGAGAACTCAAGATCTTTGAAATACTGTACTTAGATGATGTTAGAATGTGAGATTATTAAGATTCTGCAGGCAAGATGCAGAGCTCTGGGAAACTCTGAGAGTGTGCTTAAAATAGCTGGAGATAAAGGAGGTAGGTTGTCAATAAACAGGAAAAAGGAGATGAACCTGTACGGTGGGAGGTGGGTGTCTGTCTGTCTATCTGTCTGTCTGTCTGTGCTATGCAACTTTCTGTTGCTCTGACAAATACCTGAGATAAAGTCCACTTAAAGGGGGAAAGTTTTCTTATAGCTCACGGTTTTGGAGGTTTCAGTCCATGGTCAGTTCCCTGGGCCTAGGTTGAGGCAGCACAGCATGCTGGGAGCAGGTAGGGGAGAAGGCTCTTCAAGGCCAGGAAGCAAAATGACACAGCAAGGGACATGGGCTCCGATATCCTCTTCTAGGCCACATTCCCAGTGACCTGCCTTCCTCCCTCGAGGCCCTGCTTCTTCAAGGTTCCCATCATCTCCCAGTAGCACCAGAAGCTGACAATCAGACTTTTACTTGTGTTTTAATTTTTTCATGTTTATAGTACATAATGATTGCACTCATCCAGTGGTGTATACAGCACTCATTACCGTTGTTTCATCCCCTAATCTACCCTGCCCTCTCCTCTCCCTCCATCTCTTGTTCCCTTCCTTTCTTGCAAAACACCCATCTCCCTGTTTCCTGTTACCTATCTTTTATTGTCTTCCTTAGAGTTTCTCATATGAGAACAACTGTATAAAATTGAAATTCTTATTTCCAATTTATTTCACTTAACATTATGGTCTCAAGGTGTGATAACCAAACCTTTGATGCAACAGTGTTTGGCAGAAATACGGAATCCATGCCATAACACTATGATCTGTTATCCACATAGGCATCATAGCTCTCTATCGTCTTTCTACTTATCTCTCGTCCATCCTCAGGTAAGCTCCTCTGAGCTCAGATCCTCCCAAGTTTAGACTGCTAATGCAGGAACCAAACTTCTGAGCTCCTCACACAAGGGGTACCCCAATATGCAAATTGATTTTTCTTCTTTTCCCCACACCTTTCTGGAATATCATCTAATTAAGCCATCAAGGGCTTCCATGATTAAAGAACACTTAGCCTCACACTCTGGGTGGGACTGATGCTGTGGTTATAGGGAGTAAAGGCCATCAGTGCTGAGGCTCCTCTGACTGGGGCCAGGCTCTGCTTTCCTCACCAATGGCTTGTGTGGGCAACCTGGCTACAGGGCCGGACACTGTGTGCCTGATGCTGGGTGGTCAGAGGGCAAGGTGTGCCCACAGTACCCCAAAGGTCTTTGGCTGAGCAATGGCAGGAAAGCTTTGCTTTACCTGAGCAGAGCAGCCAACTCAACTTTTAAAACTAAATTTTGCTTGAGGACAACTTTTTATTTTATTTATTTATTTATTTATTTATTTTTTGTCTTTTTGAGACAAGGTCTCACTATGCAGCTCAGGCTGGTCTCGAACTCGCAGTGATCCTCTTGCCTCAGCCTCCCACGTGCTGGGGTTATAGGTGTGTGCCACCACGCCCGGCAAGGACAACTTTTTAAATATGCACAAGTGCCTGCCTGGCAAGTGCAAGTTCGTGAGTTCGAACCCCGGTCCTACCAAAAAAAAAAAGACAAACACAGGGAAGGATCACTACAAGTTCTATCTGCAGAGTTATACCCTGTAGACCCTGTACAAAATACATTTCTTTTTGTCTTTTTGAGACAGGGTCTCAGTATGCAGTTCAGTCTGGCCTTGAGCTCACTTTTGTAGCCCAGGCTGGTCTCGAACTCACACCCATCCTCCTGCCTCAGCCTCCCGAGTGCTGGGATTACAGGCATGCGCCACCACGCCTGGCTTCAAAATACATTTTTTTTTTTTTTTTTTTTTTTGTCTTTTGAGACAGGGTCTCGCTATGCAGTTCAGGCTGGCCTTGAGCTCACTCTTGTAGCCCAGGCTGGTCTCGAACTCATATTGATCCTCCTGCCTCAGCCTCCCAAGTGCTGGAATTACAGGCTTGCGCCACCACGCCCGGCTAAAATACATTTTTTTAAAAAAATAAAAGAATCTTAGATTTGCATAAAATTTGTGAAGAAAGTGCAGAGGTCCTCCATGCCTACCATTCAGGTTTAGTTTCCTCTAACTTGCCATCTTGTGTCACACTTATGGTCCATTTATGAAAATCTGGAGATGAACTTTGACTCATTGCCACTAACTGAACTCCAGACTTGACTCAGATTTTCCTTTGTTTTTTCCCCTCACTAATGTTTGTTGTTCCAAGCCCCAGTGCATAATACCACATTGCATTTGTGGTCATCTCCATCTCGTCTGGTCTGTGATAATTTCTACCTTGACTCCTTTCCACAGGACTATTCTACTCTTGAGAATACCAGCTGGTATTTTCTAGAACACTTCCACTTCAGCTTGTCTGGTTTACTTTCTCTTGATTTTAATACAGTTATGAAATTTGGGGAAAGAACACTCAGAGGAAAGCCAGGAGCAGTCGCACAAGCCTATAATCCCAGAATAGTGGGAGGACGAGGCAGGAGGATCATCACAAGTTTGAGACCAGCCTGGGCTACATAGTGAATTCAAGGCCAGCCTGGACTACCAAGAAGGATCCTGTCTTGAAAAATAAACATTGCAGGAACTGGGGTTCGATCCCCAGCATGCGATGCCAGCTCTCCCCCACCACACACACACACACACACACATAACACTGAGATGGTGAGACTGAGACTAGGTGTGGTGGCATGCACCTGTAATCCCAGTGCTTGGGAGGCCGAAAACAAGAGCGTCACTATTAGTCCAATCTGTGCAGTGAGACCCTGTAGATACTGTACTAAATACATTAAAAATTAAATTAAGCTGGGCGTGGTGGCTCACACCTGTAATCCCAGCACTCGGGAGGCTGAGGCAGGAGGATTGGTGCGAGTTCGAGACCAGCCTGGGCTACAAAAGTGAGCTCAAGGCCAGCCTCAACTGCATAGTGAGACCCTGTCTCAAAAAGACAAAAAAAAAAAAAAAGAATTAAATTAAATCAAATCAAAATAAACAACAAGATGAGCATGGTGGCGCATGCCTGTAATCCCAGCACTTGGGAGGCTGAGGCAGGAGGATTGATGCAAGTTCGAGACCAGCCTGGGCTACAAAAGTGAGCTCAAGGCCAGCCTGAGCTGCATAATGAGACCCTGTCTCAAAAAGACAATAAACAAACAAACAAACAACAAACACCCTTGATATTTCCCAACTGAACTGGTTTCTTCTGACATAGGGCAGAATGTCACACATCCATGAAAAGTTCAGAGGGGCCCGGCAGGATGGCTCAGTGGCCTAAAGCGCCGCTTGGGAAAGCTTGGGCGGCTTCAGGGACCTCGGTTCGATCCCCAGCACCACATGCTGCGCCAGCCCTGCCCTCGGGGTGGGCTGAGCCAGCCATGAAAATGAGTGAATAAACAAACAAACAAAAGTTCTGAAACAAGAAAAAAATATTAAAAAAAAAAAAAGAGTTCAGAATTGCCCAGGTTCCTCCTATGAAACTCATCCCTTCGGCAGCACTTGTATAAGGAAAGTATTCTGCATAAAAATGAGATTTGAATGCAGCCATTAGGATGGTTATGATAAATAACTGGCAAAGAGTAAGCGCTAGCAAGGATGTGGAGAAACTAGCACTGTGCAGGTGGGACCCTACGACGGTACGGCCATGGCATAAAAAGTCTATCATTCCCCCCAAAATTGCTGAGCATGGATTACCATAGGATCCATAGTTCTTCTTCTAAGCATCTGCCCCCAATACTTCTAGTTTTAATGCGGTATCTGTGAATGATCTAAACAGCACCGCCAACATCGGAGCATCCGCAGGCGATTGGGCTGCACAGGTCTTCCCGCGTCTGCAATGTGCTTGTTAGAAGAGGGGGAGGGTGGCCCCATCACTCTTTTGCCCTTCTGCCCTCTGACACAACACTCTCTAGCTGGTGGCACTTGGACCCTGGATGTCCCAGTCTCGGGAATAGTGAGCCAATTTCGTTCTGCCCCCAGTAAGTTACCCAGCGTGTGACATCTGTTATTCGCTTTGGCTGACAGACTTGAGAGCAGCGACTTTCTGTGACACACCACGTTCAGGGCAGCATCACAAGCCCCCAGAGGTGGCACAACTCAAGTGTCCATCAACAGAAGAGAGGGCGAAGTGTGGTTTATGGCTCTGAGGGAGTCCCCTAGGCCACAGCACAATATGATATGCAGACATGCAGCCCTGCGCGTGAGCTTTGACAACTTTATGTTAAAGCAGACATAGAAGCACAGATATCGAGAGGTCCCACTCCTGTGACCAGGCCAACTGGTGGACAGGAAGTGAGAAGAGATTACCAGGGGCCAATGCGAAGGGAGAATGGGGCAGGTTGTTTCAAGGGTATGAAACTTCCACTTGAACTGATGACAAATTATTGATTATAGAACATAGTGATAGCACTTTATGAGACCATTTAATGTCCCTGAATTGGATCCTTGATTTAAAGATGTGTTTCAGGGCTGGGGAGATAGCACAGTAGAATAAGTGCTTGCCTGGTAAGCACAAGGGCCTGAGTTCAGTCCCTGTCCCCGCCCCCCCCCCCAAAAAAAAGAAAAAAAGATGTGTTTCACTGTGTTGCCCAGGCTGGTCTCAAGCTCCTGCTTCAGGATGACTCTCCTACCTCAGCCTCTAGAGTGGTTAGTATTACACAAATGCAACACCATGTTTTAAATGGCAATTGTTTATACCAATTTTGCCACAATAAAAAATAAAATGATTTTAAAAAACAAGTTTGGAAAATGCTGTATCAAGGTCAACATGAGCTACATGATAAGATCTTATCTCAAAAACAAAGGAAAGACACTATTTAGACAAGATATTATGTCTGTATTTTGCCCTCTGAATAACCACTATGTAGACAACAATATGCATGGCATTCATGATTATAACCATGCTACTAACCTGATTTGAAACGGTTTCATTATTATTTTACCTTTCTTTTTAAATTAAAAGTGAATTTAAAAAAACAAAGAAAGAAAATAAATGAGCAAAAAAAAAAAAACAAAGGGCAGATTTCTTTATTTTCTGATGTTATAGAACCTTTCATGGGCAGTTTGAATCACTGGCCTCTTAAAGGTGAGGGATTAAGAACCTCACAAATCTCCTTTCCTTTTTTCTGAGTAAACCATAGAGTTAATCTATAACTAGTAGGCATTTAAACTCAGAGACAGTAAAACAAAAGAAAACATTGATTTTATGCACTGTTTTAATTAATCAAACCACAGTTCCACTTCATAAACACCTGCTCTCAGAAAGTCTAATGTTACATGAGTGAGTTAGAATCCATTTCCTCTTTCTTAAATGTTATCATTATTAAATAACAAAACACTTACTAAGTGCCCCTAGTCATTTTCCAAATCTCATATAGTACACTTTGTTAGCTTCATTTTATTGCTTTTAGAAGTCAGCTGGTTGTTCCAGAGTTGCCCTGGAGGACATTTGCCGTCACCTGGAGTCATCTTTGGTTGTCACAGCCTGCAGAGGGAAGGGTTATGGTATCTACAGAGCATCCTATGATTCTCAGGACGGTCCCAGCCATGTGGTCTAAAGGTTAGCTCTTTTCTCCACTGTACAAGCAGGATTTTCAGTATGGCACCCAGCCCTGGGACCGTCATCCATCAGGGCCATTGATCAGCCGTAAGGTTGATCTCTGCAGATAGTACGAGCTCTAGCTAAGCGAAATGAGCCAGTCACAGAAACACAAAGACTGCATGACTTCCCTCATACTCAGTATAAAGTTCCAAACTCACTGAAATGAAAAGAGGAATCTGATTGGCCAGAGGGGATGGGAGGCTGCACACAGGCTCCTCACACTGATGACAAAGTTCTAGCAGTGCTGTGCACTGAAAGGTGGTTATGATGGAGTGTCTTGTGTTATGTGTTTTAAACACATTTTAAAAAAGAAAATCTTCAACTCAGAGGTGTCCCAAATTTCCTGGTCAAGGAGATTATGGGACCTCAGAGGAAAGGGATGAATGAACTGCAGTGCGTCTAAGGAGAGTCACCCAGAGAAAAACATTCTCTCAGGCTTTCACAGAAAGCAAAATGGCCAAGCAATGGCCGTGACTCGTCCCGAAGGCTGACACTAACAACAGTTCTACAAAGTACTG
>PVJA010045741.1:0-15461 GCA_004027025.1 Myocastor coypus | reverse complement strand
CCTGGCTACACCATGCCAGTCTTAATCACTGTCTCAGTGTGCCCCTTGGGTGGGGGCCGCATAACAGGTCAGGGATCAAACTCTGGCCACTGCGCTCTGCCTAAGTAGGTGGTTCAGTCTGCTTGGCTAGGTGGTCAGCTCATCCACCTTATCTTTGATAAAGAGGCCAAACAAGTTCACTGGAAGAAAGAAAACAACTTTAATAAATGGTACTGGAAAAACTAGTTTTCCACACTCTGAAATCTAAAATTAGACTCATGTTTATCACCACGCACTAAGATATTGTCAGAAATGGATCAAACATTTAATTATTGAAACAGAAATGGATAAAATCTTCTTGTTCTAGATGTTTCTTGGAGATTTTGCTCCATACTTATGCCATGTAAAACTTACCATCAATAAGATTTGGAAACCTTGCTCTGGTTCGTTCAACCTTTCAGGCACTTGTGTGTGTGTGTGTGTGTGTGTGTGTGTGTGTGTGTGTGTGGTACTGAAGGTTGAACCTGCACTTGCCAGGCAGGGCTTATTTTACTGAGCTATCCCCCTGCTCCTCCAGGCACTCATTTGAAGGCTCAGCCATTGATCCTAAAAGATGAGAGGAATTTTTTTTCCCTTTTTTTCTTTACCCCTGTGAGAAACCATAATGTGAAAGTATCATGAGTTTTCGGTTGGAAATAATCAATATTGTTCAGCTTGTTAGTTACACCAAAGTAGTCTACACGTATTCAACAGAACACCAAAGAAAAGTCAAAGGAAATTTTGAAAATAATAATCCAACTGTTCTAATATTTATTTAAAGAGTTTCAAAAACATGTCATGACTAAAGTTCATACAATTTAAAGATGTTCTATAAATAACATAATTGTTTACTTGCTTATGTATTTTCAGCAAATTTTGTTTTTCATGGTCATCTTTTAAAAATTGTTTCATTTATAGAGATCAGGAGTTAAGATTCATTCAAGGAACTAACTGATACTATGAGCTAGACTGGTACTTCACTGCAATGAGAAAGATTAAGCCCGAATAAAGAAAAGTAATAAACATATAGGAAAAGTCTTCAGCATGAGCTTGTGAAAGGGGGAGGGGGTCTCAAGAGGTAGACCAGATGGTCCACTCCCAAGCTGTAGACACCCATTCTGGAATCCTGTCCATCCTCGCTCAGTTCTGGTTTGGTCACTCCATGCTGGTGGAGGAATCTTCATGACATTTACTGCATCAAATCTATGTAACAATTTTGATAGTATGACCGTTTTCACAAACTGGTTCTTCCTGTCCAGGAGCAAGGAATATCTTTCCACTTTCTGATATCCTCTCCAATCTCCAGTTTCAGAATACTATTGATTTCAATGTGTAAATGTTGAGTCTTATGCATTTGTCTCTCTCCTTTTTGTGAATATTATTTTTAAGTGTAGAGTTTCCATAAGTTCTCTCTCCATTTGTTTGTTGCTTTTGTACGGGAGTGCAATTGATTTTTGAATGTTCACTTTGCATCCAGTCTCAATATCAAATTCAATTATTAAATCTTAAGGTGTTTGGGTCAAGGTCTTTGAGTTTTTTATATAGAGCATTATATCATCTGCAAATGATGATAATTTAACTTCTCCCTTGTTTATCTTTATTTCCTTTGCTTCTATAGTTACTCCGGATAATGTTTACAGAAATACATCAAATAAGAATGATGATATTGGACATCCTTCTCTTGCTACTGATTTTAGAGTGAAAGAGAAAAATTCGTATAATTCACTTATAACCAGAAGAGACCTGGAATGACACAAACAATTCTGAGAAATAGGCAAGTTAGAGGGTATCACAATACCTGATTTGAAATTATACCACCAAGCTTATGTGATAAAAAGAGAATGATATTAGCAAAAAGAACACCTTGGTGGCAGTGATACACAACCACTGATTTTGCAGATGTAGCTTCAAGTACTCGGCCACCTTATGAAAGGGCCAAACATGTTCACTAGAAGGAAGACAACCTCTCTAATAAATGGTGCTGGAAAAACTAGCTTTCCACATGGCAAAGGCTAACACTAGACCCATACCTATCAGCATGCACTGAACTAAATTGAAAAAGGATCAAAGATCTAAATAATAAAACAGAAACACTAAATCTATAAAAAGAGATAATAGGTAGAAGTTTGAAGACATGGGTGTGGGCATAGACTTCATTAATAAAGGTTAGCCTACATAAGAAATTCTACAAAGAATCGACAAACAGGATCTGATCTTAATAAAGAGTTTTTGCGCAACAAAAAAATCTGCAACAACATGAAAAGACAGCCTACACAAGGGGAAAAAATTATAGCCTGTATAAAGACCTAAACAAATCAAGACTCCAAATGGAAAAACTCAATTAAAAAAAAAATGGCCATCTGAGAAGTATATACACTTCTCAGATGAAGAACTACAAATGGACGAATAAATATAGGAAAAACTATTCAACTTCATTAGCCATTTTGAAAGATGCAAATTGGAACAGCACTGGAATTCCATCTCACTCCAGAAAAAGTGGCTCTTATCAAGAAATTAACGAATACAATATGCTAGCAAGGCTGTGGAGAAAACGGACCCTCCTCACCTGTTGGCGGAAGTGTAGGCTGGTAAAACCATTGTGGAAATCAGTGTGGAGAGTCCTGACAAAACTAGGATTAGAGGTCTCTTTAGACCCAGCTATGCCCCGTCTGGGTACCTTCCCAGAAAAACATCATCCCACAGTGGTACATGTGCACTGACACTTATAGCAGTGCAAGTAGTAGTAGCTAAGTCTTGGAAACAATCCAAATGCGATCAACCGAGGAAGTTTTTATTTATAACAGAGTACTACTCAGCCATAAAGATGGATGAACTTGATACTTTTATAGTAAAATGGATATAACTTGAGACCATACTGATAAATGAAAAAAAATTACAGCCCTGTGCATAAATAAAAATCATATAGTTTCACTAATGTCAGAAGCTGGAGTAAATAGGACCCCAAACATACAACTAATATTGTGACTTGGGAAGAAACTGTTCAAAAGGAAAAAAGAAGCTCTGCTGGAAAGAGGAAACATCCTGTCTGTCTGTCTGTCTGTCTGTCTATCTATCTATCTATCTATTCATCCATCCATCTATCTATCCAGTTTCTCTTAGTTCACTGAAAAGAAAGGTGTCAGCTGGTATTTTTTAATATCTCAAGCCCATATCTTGTACACTGAGTAATTTCTCTGAAGATAACAATATACAACATGTTAACTATTTTTACTCTCCTATTGTCTTGTTTTGAAATCCTGTTTTATATTTTCCTTCCTTTTTTTTTCTTTTTTAAAAGTAGGGCCAGCCAAATGGTTCAGGGGACTAAAGCACCTGCTTAGGCACAGCACAGCTGCTGCGACAGGGTTCAATCCCTTGCTTGCGTTACTGTTCCTGACAGGGTGTGCTGAGAATCTGGGAAGGTGGCACATACCTAGAAACAACGGCTGAGTAGCTTTGCTGCAGAGGGAAGCCCAGATTCAAAATATAGCAGAATTAGGATTATTAATGACATAACATTGCTTTAAGACCCAAAAAGGCATAAGCGTTCAACTCTGAAAGTTGCTAGAGGAAAGTAAACCAAACTACTAATGTATATCCACAAAAAATGTATTAGAAATACAACTATTTTAATATGTATGTTTTTCCCATCTTAGGAATAAATTGACAAAAGGAAAGTTATCTTGGATGTTAGCAAATCTAATGAGAATAATTGATATATCGGAGATAGTCCTGCAGCATTGGCTCCCTTAGTATTGTTATGAATTTTTGGCGACTGTTTCCTGAGAGTTCTGCCATTTTCAATCCTGGAACATTTGCTTTAAGAAACATTTAAAATAATGCTCATGAAAATTCAAGCCATAATATAATGACATGAGTTTTGCATATTAGTAGTCCAGAGATTCAATGCCCAGAAGCAGAGCAGGCTTCTGGACTTCTAGGTGGCACCCAGAACGAGAGGGACCCTGTCCTGGTGCTGCCACGGGAACAAGCTGAGCCTGGGGGGACAGGGAGTTAGACAGGGAAGCAACAACAGAGCCTATATGTCCCTTCTCGGTTTCTGACTCTCTTCAAGGTGGAAGGATTTCCTCTGAGAGAAATGTGTTGCCCTCAACAGGTAAGAGAGCAACAACGTTAGGTTTATTACTAGATGTGCCTTTCAAAAATGAAATTTCTAAGTTTCAAATGTTGGTGGGCTTTGTTTGTTTGTTTTTAGGCAAGAGTCTAGAAGGTGTTCAGGGTCTCACTACTAGATCTGAGTCATAGTAATTCGCCTGTTTACAGTTTCCCAAGAGCTGGGATTACAAGCGCTCACCACCACACCCAGCCTCAGTTGCCATCTTAGCATGCCTCCAGTGTGGGGCTGGCACAGCGCACCTGAGGTTCGAACCCCGGACCCCTGAGTCTGTTTGCAGGCACTTTGATCCTCTGAGCTCTTTGGCAGGTCCCCGAATGGTGGTGTTTAAATCACTATAGCTGCTGGACACCTTTGCTTTATGTGCTCATCATCTGTGTATCTTTTATGAAGCTATTCAGACTGCAATTTCTGTGTTTAAAAAGTCAGTTACCACAGTAACTCACATCAGAAAGTTTGGTGGAGAATCTGGGACACAAAAAGTACTGAATATTTATACATAAACATAGATGTATCTACTGCTGTGGAGCTGAGGCTGTTTCAAATTCAAATTTTGGGAAAATGAAGGTCAACTCATTATTTTAGTTATTTTCTTGTGTTTGTCATAAGCTAACTTAAATGACTCTGTCTTGTACTATTTTACGAGCTGTTTGTCCTTGGACTTACCCCGTCCAACCCTAAGCTACAGAATGTGCTAAGCCTTTTTAGAGCCAGGTTGTGATCTCAGGTGTTTCAAGGCTTAAATTGAAAATTGACTTAACTTTTGCCCTTATTAGGTCTGAACTCTGTTCTTTTCCTTATTTGACCAAAACCTTGTGCCTCCCCGCTACTTAATGCATGGTTTTAGTTTTAAATACCTTGTTTTAAGTTGCTCGGCATGTCTTCTTGTCAGTTTGCTGGGAAAGTGTCATCGTCCCTGGGCTCAGGGAACAAAGCACCAAATTTTCCTTCCGGTTTTGGGTCCTTGTTTCCTTTGTGACGTGCTACCGTGTTACCTGCTAGAAACTGCTAGGCGCATTGGAGTCTAAGCTAAGTAAAAAGTGTTGCATGCAGCCTGCCCCACTGGGGCCGCTAGAGGTGTGGCCCCGCCCTACTGAGATGTCAGCAAGTCACGTAAAGTGGAGCCTTAAGAGCACAGCTTACTGCCCTTTTAGTGATGAAGTATTTGGAAAAATATAATAATAATAACAGCAACAACAACAATAATAATAAATGAATGAGCTATAACCACTTTCCCTCATGAATATATACGAAGTACCAGTCACATCAAAAATTCACAGGGTCTTTGGAAGTAAGTAGTTCTTTTTCAGTTCTACGGCTCTGCTATGCATAAAATTTTCAGGTAAGTACTGAAGATTTCCATGCCAAATCAGCACAAGTGATTGAAAATATTCTAAAAGATTAATGGAATTCAATCACCTGTCAGAGATCTTGAGCATGTTTATA
The DNA here is from genome assembly GCA_004027025.1 of Myocastor coypus. Classification (NCBI taxonomy): domain Eukaryota; kingdom Metazoa; phylum Chordata; class Mammalia; order Rodentia; family Myocastoridae; genus Myocastor; species Myocastor coypus. Next base: position 9,862 of record PVJA010045741.1, on the reverse strand, counting down.
TTTAATTAAAGGAGAACATGTTTTTCTGCTAATAATGTCATCAATACAATTTTAGTGTCTTAAACATATTTTATTATGAAAATTGATTTAATATACTAATGTAATTACATCTTTTCATATTGTAATATATTAAAATTTATAAAATTATTTTAATTTGTTAAGTGGCTCTAGCCTATATCTGATTCCTTAAAATGACTTATTAAACTTCCTTTGGAAAATATATTTTATTTTATTTATTTATTTATTTATTTATTTATTTTTTGTCTTTTTGAGACAGGGTCTTGTTATGCAGTTCAGGCTGGCCTTGAGCTCACTTTTGTAGCCCAGGCTGGTCTCGAACTCACACCGATCCTCCTGCCTCAGCCTCCCGAGTGCTGGGATTACAGGTGTGCGCCACCACGCCCGGCTTGGAAAATATATTTTAATTATTAATTTGATCAATTTTAACAATTTGAGTCATAATTAATGAAAAAACCTGAATAATAATTATTAGTCCTGTATGTTATTCATTCACTATTTATTGGCCATATTTTATTTCTATAGCTTTGTATATCATAGTGATATCATTTTAAAAATTATCTATACAGTTTCAGACTTTAAGATGCATCTAATACAAACTGAGGTGCTGATAAAAGACAGCTTACATAAAAAAGACAGCTTACATAAGAGGTGCGTCACCTTACTCATGCACTAGGTGTTGAACAGCATCAATGGGAAGTGGAGACCTGTGCAGTATGATGTAGGCTAAGGATATTGTCTCTAGTCTGTAGCTTAAACTGAATTTTGATACAAATAAATGCGGGGGAAAAAGCAGTCAAACATACACAGGTGAACTGAAAAAGAATTCGAATATGTTCTGCTCAACTAGGGTAAAAAGAGTAAGAAAGTACCTTAGCTATAACTTCAGAATATATACTTTTTGTGTGAATACAGCACAGAATTGAACAAGTATCTGTATATAATAGATGCTTATATTTAATAAATCCTTGGTGACTAATTAAATGTTCTTTTGGGAAAAATGAGAGAAACTTGATTTGGGTGGACATAGAAGAGGGATTAAATTTCAACAAAATATAAACGTTGGATCATAAAAAGTTTATTGTTTGATAGCATTTTTTCAGAGAAGTGTAAAAGTAAAATAATTTGCTTTTGTCTTTAAGGATTTAAGTTAGAATAGGTAATTAATTTCTGAAAATTTTATGTCAGAAAAATGTCTTCAACCTACAAATTTCTAGTTAGCTACTCTTGATCTGAAGACAACGGTGTCTTGAAAGCCGTTTTAAAATTGAATTGCACCCAGAAATCAGACACACACACACACACACACACACACACACACACTCATGAGAACACACATGTGCACACTCATGCGTAGTCTTACACTGGCTTTGCAGAGGACTCTGCAGCACCCTACAAATGGTACCTGAGTGTATTTTGTGTGAACGTCAATGGATGAATTCTACTGACTGGAGACTTTACCTAAATGATTTTGACTTCCACCACCTCCATTTCAGACCCATGCTAGGCACCTCTGGTCAGCTTCCCCCAACTGACCTCAGGCTGGACTCTGAGTGACTCCTCGCTTCACAAGCTCCAGACCAGGCTTCTCCTACGCTTGTGTGTCTGCTTGATGCCAACTGCCTGTCATGACCTATACTGACATTATTTTCTTTAGATTGTAGTTTTCAAAGTATATTTATATGCTCATTTATTTAATATTGCATTTTACTAGATGTTTATGTTTTTTTACGATTTTAAATTAGGACCTTTTGTGCATTGTCTAATTCCATCCAATTCCTTAGGGAAAATCATATATTTGTTTTCCAATTTCAAGTCTTAGATTTGTTCTTATTTTGTTATAGATCCTACTTCCCTTTTTTTCCAGCCCCCTTTGTAATAAAAAAATATCTAATTTGTGATCTAATGATTTTCATTCATAGAAATATCATAGAAGACAATCCATAGATTTCTATGTACAAAATTTTCTATAAATCATGGTTGGAAAATTTTATTCACAAGGAGACTTTCATTGGTTTCTTGAGAGCTCTGACCCTCTAAAGTTTCATTATTCCAACTTTTAATTTGTAGTTTTTCTTCTATGTTCAAATAAGCATTACAATTTCTACTAGCTCTTTCCCTTTTTTCTTCTGTTTGTTGTACATTGCTTTAAGTTAAATTCTTAAATCTATAGTGCACTACTAGCGTCCAGGACTCACTTCTTATCACTACTCTACATAAGAAATTTTACTATCTATGAACTAAAGAAAATCTCAAAACTTCTAGTATAGAAGTTAAACATTATTATCTACTCAAAAGATATGCTCAACAGATTCAAAGCATTTATAATTAAACTTATCTTCCCTACAAAATCAATTTTTCATGGCACTGCCATTATAATTTAATTAATTTATAATTTATAATTTATAATTATAATTTAATTAATTAATTAATTAATTGTCAGACTTTGAACATAACCCTGACATACCTCCTTTTTCAGTTCCTGGGTTGGGCTGAGGAGATAGCTAGATGGTATAAGAGCCTCCCTGACTGCAAGAGGGAGGCTGAGACAAAAGGATGAGTAGAACTGCATCATGAGGACCCATCCCCCCCAATATATATATATTGCATTAAAATGATTGTCAGGTGACACTGCTTCCAAGTCAAATGCATTCAAGAATGTGAACTTTCAGGTATTAGCATTTTCTCCTCACACCAAAATTACTGCAAGAGCCTCTTTTACCCTTTCTACTCTACAATTCATCTCTCAATACTGCCATCAAAACCAAATGTCTTAATTTTTTTTTTCCACAACCATAAAATTTCCCGTAGATATTTGTTGTCCCAAAACTAAAACTCAGTTTGAAACCTACCAAGAGTCTTTGCCACTCAGTTGGTTTATAATATTGATTATGATAATGATCTCAAAGTTTCACAGCACATTCAATGTTTTCTTCTTTTCACATTTGAAATTCAAGAACAAATATTTTTAAATATCTAGTAGATATGGTATATTGAATTATAGAGTCTGAGATTCACATATATTTCTTTTTATGGCATGTAAGCAGATGCCATTCCTCTAGAGTAGTTGGTAGTTATTTCCTTGTATTTTAAGCCTATTTATATTTTAAAGAGCTGATCACTTTATAAAGTCATGTCGTATTCCATGCACCCTCTTTGATTTTTGCTATCGACAGCTACAAATATGACTAATAGGGTAACAACTTGAAACTCAAAGACATATTTGATAATTTAAAAAGAAAATAAAAATATAACTTCAAACAGCAATAAATGCATGAAGAAACTAAAGCAGAGACAAAGATAAGCGTAACTGATCGTGAGCACTTTATAGCCAAGGCAACAGTTGTGTAAACGTCTGAATGAGGAACGCTCCTGGGGACAAAATTTAAGAGCAGAGAGTTTTGGACAAAGGGCATGGTGAACAAGCTGAACAAGCTTCACAATCCAAAGGGTTTTCATTTACATTTAGAGCTTTCTCAGCTGAGAAACAGGTTCATGACCAAAGATGAAAAGGCAGACAAAGGTGTTAGTGATCTTGATAAAGTTATTAGGTTATATTTCCATAATTTAAAGATGTGAGTTTTCTAAATAATTAGTCTGAGTGTCACATGAAAAGTTCCACGTAGAGAGTGTGGGTCGAGGAAGGAAATAGAGCCCCAGCCAGTGGGCCTTTCCTGAGCCCCAGAGAAGAGCCAGAACTGCTAGATACTGAGACAACAGAAGCAGTGCTGGGGATCCAGAACTCAGTCAGGACTCATTTTTAAACCAGACTTGGCAGCATTTGTTGGAGGAATGTGGCCTGCAATGGAGTACTCCGTATAACCTTGGAGTTTGACTCATGTACCTGGGTCAATAGTAAAATGGAAAATGAGTGGCTTTGTAAGACTTAGGGTGCACCTGAAAGTCCATTTCTTTGGCCAGAGGTCTAGGCATAGCTCCTTTGCCCAAGAAGCAAAAGCCCATAGTAGCAATTATGAACATTTTCTATCCCTTTCCAGAAAATATTGTGTGGTTGGCCACACTATCCTAGATACAGCAGCATATGTTAACAAGATTGGTATGTTTTAGAAATACAAAAGTTCAATTTAATCAACAATTAAAGCAATCAAACCCAAACTCCAGTTTTATTCTCATCTTTGGTAAAAATACATAATGCCCTTGAGACAAGTTTCGGATAGATGCTAAATACTAACCTATAATTCAGTACTCAGTTTCCTTTCTGTGCATGTGTATTTTTTTTCTTTCTTCCGCCCCACTCCCAATGGAAGGCCTTCACTTTATTTTATTTACTTATGTATTTATTTACTTTTGTGGTCTGGGGATTCAAACTCATGAACCTGTGCTTGCTAGGCAGGCACTTATGCCACTGAGCTATATCCTCAGCCCCTGTATTTCATATCAATTCATTCCTATTATTTTATCAATCTCTCACTGCATCTTTTACTTTTATAAATTCTACATTGGCTGTGAGGTCAAGGAAGTGTTTTCACTGTATGAATACATTTTTCCCAGAACACAATAAAGTAGGCAAAATAGACTCATAAACACATGTTAAATAACATAGATTCATATGTGGATGGACGGAAACACATCTGAAACAGTTGTCAGTCCTTTCTCTTTTGGATCTGGTATCTAAACAGCTACGATCATAATGTATGAGTCAGCTTGTAAAATGATATCTCATATTGAAGTCCAGTTGTGAAACTCAGCAGGGACTGTGAATTTTGATCACTAACCAGGTTAATCTTCAGAGCAAACACCTCTCTTCTCAAATGTAAGACAGCTTTTCATCCTTTTATGTCATCTCTTGCTATATAGGCCAAACAGTTCACATCAGATACTGTACCTTTTGATTAAGAGAGGAAAGAAATTCTGTCAGCTAAATCAATTTCTTGTCAGTGGAAAAAATAGAGAATTGTAAATAACAGCAGCAATTTTGTATGATTAGTGAAATGTCATGGCAGAGCCAGCCAGGTCCTCTCTAGGGCGAGAAAAGTGGGCTTTCAGCATAGACATCTTACTGCTTATGAGAAAAACAAAAAACAAAAAACAATATATTTCTATAAGATTTCTCTATTAAAGTATATCTTAAAATATTTCATAGATTACAATGGTTGTGAACACATTCTACATTTGTTGCCTATTTCATGGAATTTCATGGGCTAATATTTATAAAATACTTAGAATATATGACACATTTAAGTTTTAAAAATTGGGGCTGGGGACATAGCTCTGTGGCACAAATGCCTGAATAGCAAGTGCAAGGTCCTGAGTTCAAACCCTGGCCCTGAAAAAAAAAAAAAAAAAGTGGGAATAAAAGAAGAAAAATAAATATATGAGACCTCTTCATGGAGTGTGCCCCAGCACTGCCAGCTACTGAAGCTATTCCCCTGGCCACCCATGATGACTGAACATGGCCTGCACCCAGCTGTAGCAAGAAGAAGCAGAGCACAGCACCCAGACCCAGCCAGGCACATCTGGACAGGATCAACATTGGTATATATGGACAAAAATTTCAATAGGCATTAATGGCATAGCTTCACGAAAATATAGAGGTCGTTCCAAATCACAAAAAGAAGGAACAAGATGCAATCTCAGGTCCTGAGCCCACTCAGAAAAAATACAGGAGACACTGCCACGAAGAAAACAGGAATCATGCAGCCAAGAATCTCTGAACTGATAGCATCTGAGGTAGACACACAAGAAGAGATATGTATGGAGGAACTCAGATCAGAAATAACAACTCAAGCAAAAAAAAAGAAAGAAAGAAAGAAAGGGATGAATTAATAGAATCTGAAGTGGAAAAACAAATGCAGAAAAAGATAGAGAAAATCAGACCAGAAATGACCTCTGAAATAAAGCAAGACATATCTAAATTAATAGCATCGAAAGTAGCGAACAACTGCAGAAACACAGAGAGGAGTTTAGAGCAGAAACAATCTCTGCAGTAGAAAAAGAAAGGATAACTATGATGAAAGACTTAAATGCTACTAAAGAAGACATTGATAAAAAAATGAGAGGAGAATAGAAAAATAATGGATTCCCTAAATAAGCAATATAGGAAAGAAATAGATCGCATGAAACAGTTTCAAAAAACATATATAAGAAAATAAAATCTCATTCACAAGCTGGCAATGCTTTATGAATGAAAGTGAAGATAGAGTTTCAGATCTTAAAGACACAGTTGCAGTTAATGAAAAAGTAAGAAAGGATCTCTTAAAAACAACTAGGATGAGCCGGGCGTGGTGGCGCACGCCTGTAATCCCAGCATTCGGGAGGCTGAGGCAGAAGGATCCGTGCGAGTTTGAGACCAGCCTGGGCTACAAAGTGAGCTCAAGGTCAGCCCGAAATGCATAGTGAGACTCTGTCTCAAAAAAGACAAAAAAAAAAAAAAAAAAAAAAAAAAAAAAAAAAAAAAAAAAAAAAAAGTCTAGGATGAAGGAAAAAATAATTCAACATTTGCAAGATAATGCAAAAATGAACAATGTGAGATTAACAGGAATCAATGAAAAAGAGGGAGTCAATTAAAAGGATATAAAAAGAATATGGGCAGATATAATAGCAGAAAACTTCCCAAATACGAGAAAATAATTCCCATCCCCAGAAAACTCAACTCCTCTTGCCTTCAGTAGCCACATTAAACTGATGACACAGCCCTGATGGCCCAGCCACATGGCATATCACCTGTCTGACCTTTCTTGTTACACTGAGAGCAGCATTCTCTGTTTATTCTTCTTATGAGTCTCACATATGCTTGAAGCATTGTTTTCTGTCTTATTACCACTCGTAATACTTCTTTTCCTCTGTTACAAATTTGATAAATAATGTATTATTCTTAATACACACTGACTGTCTTACTAATCACTACAGCCATTTTCTCCTCCATAGAAAGATAATTAGTAAATTTGACAATTGTTCCCTAACATTGTTTCAAACAAAGTGGCTAGAGATTAAAAACTAAATGTTCAATTTTTTTTTATAATAATGGCTGTTATAGGAAGGTTCCCTTGCTTTCATCTTTGTACTGTTAAGCTTTCATCTACTTCTTACCTTATTAATAAAAAATAGTATGTGGGCAGGCCCAGGTGTTCACTGTCAGTATAGTGCATCCCTACCTCACTGAATTTACTCTCCAGAACAAATGAGACCTAAGCTGTCCAGCTCCATCTTAGGAAAATTTAACAGGAAGATCTGATTTAATTGTTTTGAAAGTCTGCTGTTATTGAGTGACTTGTATGCATGGGTTTGAGATTTCATTGGCAAGCAGCTTGATTGTCAGCACTTAATCTCCCTTTAACAGTTTTGAGTCTGCTCTACATTCAGTAAGATCCCTTTGCTTAGATGAAAGGATGCAGAAATCCCTGCTCTTGTAGGATTTTCTAATCAAAAAATGTCCCAAGTGCCACACCTACCTCAATATAATAGAAATGATATTAAACCAAAATCACTAAACTCGAACATAGCACATTGTGTAGTTCTCTGTTCACTTTTTGGTCTATTTTGAAGAAAGTATCAAAGCGCATATGTTTCTGGGTACAGTCACATAGCAAGGGTAAGGCTCCCGTGAAAATGTAACAAGCAGGAAAAAAACACATTAAAGCAAACTGTGGTGCATCTCTAGGAATAATCCATATTCCACACTCTCAAGTATGGAAATCAACAACCCTATGACAGTCAAATAGTCTACATGTGTACTGTGATTTCATTTTCATATAAAATTGAAGGCTTTTATAATGAAACTGATAATAATAGCTAAACTTATAAGAAAGTAGAATTATAATTACCATCGTGATGTTCAATATGAATAACAATATCAGAAGATCTCTGTGTTGAGTTACAGCTGTAAAGTCCATTCGTCCCTAGTGATAATCATGGAACTTTCTCATTCTTTTGCTAGGCAGGCTGACAGGCTCGCTGAGGCACAGGCGAATGGTCCCGGGAGGACAGGGTCACAACACCACTGGTGGGCAATCGTCCGCTGGACAAGCAGTGGGGCAGCGTCTGAGGCAGCAGCGAGGAGCCAGCAGTGGGCTCTGGTGAGCTCCACCACAGCAGGCCAGGCCCATTCCCATAGCCAGAGGCTAAGGTCACTGCCACACCCAGCATGTTCCCCTGGAAACCTTGGCTGGAGGACACTGCACACGGCTGGGGTTCAACGTGGACTCTGTCGCAGAGCTGCACATCACTATTCCCATGCTCCCTCATTTGTCTGATCTGCAGTCCCTTTCCTGCGTGGTTAGACATCATGTACTTTTGTTTTGTTTTGTATTTTGTGGGGGGTATTTTGTTTTTGTTTTCCTTGTTTTTTTTTTCTCCTCTCTCTGATCTTGTTTTTCCTCTTTTACTGTTTCATTGTCCTATTTCTTCCTCATTTTTCATCATTTAGGTTTATTAATTTTCTTTCTATTTATTTATTTATTTATTTATTTATTTATTTATTTATTGTCTTTTTGAGACAGGGTCTTGCTATGCAGTTCAGGCTGGCCTTGAGCTCACTTTTGTAGCCCAGACTGGTCTCGAACTCGCACCAATCCTCTTTCCTCAGCCTCCCGAGTGCTGGGGTTACAGGCGTGTGCCACCACGCCCGGCGATTATTTTTTCTTTTTCTATTGGTCATCTTGTTCCCTTTCCTCAGCTATCTCTTTAATCAATGCTGCTGTAAAAGTATTTTTCTACATGCCAAAGGCTAAAATTAAACCAGTGTCTATCATCATTCACTAAACTACACTCAAAATGGATCAAAGACCTAAATGTTAAAATAGAAACAATAAATCTTTGGAGGAAAAAGTAGGTAGAAATCTTAAATGCACTAGTGTGGGTAGAGAGCTAATGAACAAAAGCTAAACTGCATGGGAAATAGAAAAATCAACAACTGGGGTCTCACCATTTTGCAAGGTTCTGCATGTCAAAAGAAATCACCAAGAGAGTAAAAGAAAACCCAAGAATTAGGAAAAAATTATAGCTAACTGTCACTCAGACAAAGAACTCCTATTACGAACATAAAAATAATTTTTTAAACAATCAGTCCTGCAAAATCCAAAGACACAGTCCAAAAATGAGCATCTAAGATGATTATACACTTCCCCAATGAGGAGCTACAAGTGGCAAAATAAAAAGGTAGAAATTCTTGTTTGTGCACTGTCTGACCATAGTGCATTGAAGTTGGAAGTTAATGGCAAAAGAAAGTGAAAAAACTCCATAAAAAAATGAAAATTAAGTAATGCTCTCCTTAACAACCAATAGGTCATAGATGAAATTAAACAATACATACAATTAAATGAGACTGCAGATACAACATGCTGGAACTTATAAGACACAATGAGAGAGGTTCAAAGACATAAACTTATAGTGGCAAATTCTCACATTAGGACAATAGAGTGAAAAAATAAACAACCTAATGTCACACATCAAGCTTCTAATAGGACAAGAGAAAGTCAAGCCCAAAGCCCATACAAGGTAGGCAATGATAAAGAGCAGGGTAGAAATGAATGAAATGTAGGTAAGAAAAATTACAAAGAATCAATGAATCTAAAACTGATAAACACCTGGCAAACTTATCAAGAAAATAAAAATGAAAGAAAAATCTCCAATTCATATAAGAAGGAATGAAAGTTTGAAATCACTATAGAACCTGTGGAAATGCAAATCAATACCTACTTTGTAAATCTTTACTCACATATTATGGAAAACAGAAGAAATAGACAGATTCATCCATACTCATCCATACATTTGAATTATCAAAGCTGAATCAAGAAGGTATAGTCATTCTGTAGAACAAAATATTTTTTAAGTTTTGGTGTGTGTGTGTGTGTGTGTGTGTGTGTGTGTGTGTGTGTGTGTGTGT
>PVJA010045740.1:0-15460 GCA_004027025.1 Myocastor coypus | reverse complement strand
CAACATTACTTCTGTAGGCAGATTTTTGACACATGGCTTGAAAATCCCATTCGTATTTCCTGAGTTCTCCATGGTGTGGACAAACGCTCTCCACCCCTTTCAGGCACAAACGCGCCTTCTTCATTCACAGCACACAGACATGGCCGATGTTCTGTCCTTCCTCACGTAACACGCATTAGGCTTCCCTAGTGATGATCTCATCAGTGTATGTTGGAGACCAGGTCCCGGAATGAACCACCATATAAGGAAGCAAATGCGGCGACATTGCCCGCCTCCCTGACCTGCGGTTCGAGCAAAGGGCTCCCCCGTTCCCAGAGCTCTACAATGTGTGGTCTCCCATCAGCTTGGCCTTGGCAGGCTATTCCATTCCCAGGGAAACAGGGATGGATTCAAGTCATCTCAGGGCAAATGTCTGGTACCTGTTCAAAACCCCATTAACCTTGGAACCACTAAATGCAATTATGGAGCCAGCAGCTTGGTCCGGCCCACCCCGGATTCTTCCTTTGGTCTTCCCTCTACCTTGCTCCCCTGTGTGAGGCCTGGACCTCCACAACTAGGCAGTATACCCTACTTTGTGTCTGACACGTCACCGCCACTCAAGGATTCCGTGTGTGCAGCAGGCGACACGTTATTATTGTTGCTGTGGAGCCTATGACTGTCCTAAAACCCAGGTTGAGATACCAGTGAAAATGCTGGAGGTAAGCGGGCCTCTCCGTGGGTTTCCTGATCATCACCACTGACCTAAACCGACAACATTAGGCCAGGGGTGGTGAGACTTCTAGATACCAAGTGCCCAAACTGCAACCCAGGGCACACTTCTTTATCCCAAAGTACCCAGCTCTTCCCTGCATGTGCCGCTATCCAACGCCCAGCGGCTAGGGTGATACTTGGCAAGCTGGCCCACATGCTGGCACTCCGTATGCCCACGGCACCACCTATGCCACAGGTGCACTGACCCTGGCCTAGACTACCAAGGCCTCTCTTTCGCCCATCCATCCCTTGCAAAACCAAAGCAAACCATACCTGAAGACTTTTTTTATTCTCAGGAAAGAGAATGCATGTTTTTCAAAAAGATGCCCCCTTTGGCTTAGAAGGCAAACAGCGACCTCAGACCAGACTGAGGCTGGTACAGCACTCAATTTGAGTGCTGTATCTAGGGAAACCAGCCTGCTGCACAGAGGCTTCAATTGTAATTGTCAAGTCCCCACTCGGGACTTCCACCATTTACTGAGGCATCTTGGAGATCACTGTCATTTGAATGGCTTCCAGTTCTTCCAAGTCCTTTTTTTTTTTTTTTGGTCTTTTTGAAACAGGGTCTCGCTACGCAGTTCAGGCTGGCCTTGGGCTCACTTTTGTAGCCCAGGCTGGTCTCAAACTCAGTGATCCTCCTGCCTCAGCCTCCGCCTCCCAACTGCTGAGATTACAGGCGTGCGCCACCACACCCGGCTTGGCTTCCAGTTCTTGATTACCAAATTCCCACAAACTTACAAGGATATGGATTTGGGCGCAAGGAAGCACTAAAGTGTGCTAGGCGTGCCCCAAAGCCAGCCCTCTGCAGGTAAGCATCCCCTAGATTTAGCGTCCCATTCTTGGAAACGCCAACCATTTAAATCTGAGTTCTCTCTAGGTTTCCTCTGATTTTTTTCCCAGAGTACATGACAGCAGTTCATCACTGGGAGCACATGAGCACATCTTTAATGTCACCATGCCTGTCACACCGTTTCCCCTCCTTCCAACTCCTGGCTCCTTTTCACAGTAGACTTAAACTTACCACGTGAACCAGGCTGGCCTCAGCCTCCCAGGTGCTGGGGTCTCAGACATGCACCACTACCCTGGTCTTGCTCCTTAATTTATACTTTGGAATCCTTACATATGAGAAACTATACAATAATTCAACTTGTGTGATTTATTTCACTTTGTGCATCCATTTTTGAAAAACGACTCAAATTTAGCCTTATGACACTGTACTGTATTTTGCGTAAATTTCATTTTATTTGTCCAATTTGTTGACATATAGGCTCCAAGATTTAGCTATTTTGCATAAGTTATACTGCTATAAACATCAGTATTTACGTAAACACTGCAATATGATTTAATTCTTTCAAGAGGATACGTAGAAAGGGAATAGCTGGGTTAGACAGAGTATCTAGCTTTAGATTTCAAAGAAGCTTCATACTGATTTCTACAGCGGACTTTCTACTTTACATTCCCACCCACAGTGCGGAAGGGTTCTTCACTCCCACTGCCTGGCCAGAATTTGCTATTTCTTGATGGTGGCCACTTTTTTCTAGAGTAAGATGGAAATCTTAATTTGTATTTCTCTGACAGCCAGAGATGGTGATGTGTAATGGATTCAGTGGCCTGTTATACTTCTTAAAAAGTATCTTTCTTCAGTTGCCCATGTTTTGACTGCGTCTTCAACTTCTATGGGGTCTACTTTTTCGTCTTCCTTACATACTACAGATATTAAGTCTCCATAGATTTTCTTTGCATTCTTTCTTTTGCTGTGTAGAATAATCTGATATGATTGCACTGATTCTTGATGTTGCTTGTGTAACTGAGTTTGTCTGTAGAAAGCCCTCGTCTATTTCAAGAAGCTCACCTATTTTATCTTAAAGCAGACTGCTTAATATTTACATCTTTGCTGTTTTCATCTTACTTTAGCACTTGGTGAGAAGTACAGGTCTAAATGCAACCTTCCCAGTGTGTGACCAAAGAGCATGTCTCCTCTAGCTTGCTTTTGGCTGTTTTATCACAGACCAGATGGCTCAACATGCAACAGGGTTGGTTTTGCATCCTGTATTATATTCCATTAATCCACGTGTCAATTATATGTAGGAATTTCTCTTATGGGACCAACCTTACCATCATTCTGAAGCGACCCAAGCTGTGGGTTTGAGTAAACAATACTTACGATTTTAGATACAAATCTCAACAAAAGAGAAATTTATGGGGGCCCGGCAGGATGGCTCAGTGGTCTAAAGCACCTGCTTGGGAAAGCTTGGGCGGCTTCAGGGACCGCAGTTCAATCCCCGGCACCACATGCTGCGCCAGCCCTGCCCTCGGGGCAGGCTGAGCCAGCCATAAAAATGAGTGAATAAACAAATAAAGGTTCTGAAACAAGAAAAAAAAAAAAAAAAGTAAAATTAAAAAATTTAAAAAAAAAAAGAGAGAAATTTATTACAGAGTTACAAGGCTAGGTTAACATTCCTAAGTCAAAGCACATCATATCAACAGATTATAGGTGGACAGGCTAAATAACCATAACATTCTTTTCATTTTTTTATGATAGTCTCACTGTGTAGGTCAGGTGGCTTTCAACTCAGCCTTCCCAGTGTGGGGACTCCAGGCATGTGCCACCACAAGCAGCATAACACTCATTTTTAACAAAAGCTCTCAACAAATGGGGATGACTGATAAACTACATAGAGCATGCCATGCGACACACAATGTTATTTTCCACAAATATTAACGACACAGTAAGTGTATCTTCTACCATTTTACCCAGCACTGTGAAAGATCCTGTGGTAGAACGGCAGAAGAAAGGCAAACGAAAGGGATGCGTGCCAGAAACTTCTTATTTGCCAATTCTATGAAGGAAATCCTCAGGGATGTATAAAAAAAATATGGAAAAAGCTAGTAATTGAGCTCTGGAAAGTCATACTCAAGGTCCAACATTTAAAAAATAATTCCTTCTAGGGGCTGGGGAGATAGCTCCGAGGCACAAGTGCCTGCTGGGCAAGTGCAAGGTCGTGAGTTCGAACCCTGGTCCCACCAAAAAAAAAAAAATAAAAAATAAATAAATAAATAAATAAATAAAATAAAAAATAATTCCTTCTAATTGTCCCTTCTAATAACCAATGGTCATATGAAAAAAATAAAAACTTAGAAGGAACCTGGATAAAATGGTTATTTACCATCCAAACCACCCAGGAGGCTAAGGTGGGAGGATCACTTGAGCCTAGGAGTTAAGAGGTCAGCATGGGTCTTAAAATAAAAAAATCTTCAGTGTCACATAAAATGGTCTCACAAAAGGTATAAGAACAAAATTGGTGGAATTGTAATCCTTGTTACTCTGAACGCTTAAGCAGAAGGATCACAAGTTCTAGACCAGTCTGGGCAGCTTAGCGAGGCTCTGTCTCAATATTTAAAAATTAAGGAAATGGCTTGGGTGTCACTCGGTGGTAGAGCATCTACCTAGCATGACTAAACTCAGGATTGAATCCCAGTACCACACCTGTCCCCCAAAAAAGAAAAAAGAAAATGTGCCCAGGATTTATTACTGAAAATTACTAAACACTTTTGACATAAAAAAAAAAAAGCATTAAAAGAAAAAACTACGTTTATGGACTGGAAGGCTCAGTGTACAAAGCATGCTCTCACCAAAATAACCTGAACAGTGTTAAGGCAATTTCTATAAAAATAAAACAGCAAAATGCTTCCTAATACACAAACTTAAAGTCAGATCAATAAAACTGATATGAAAATATAAAACAATGTTTACTGGAACAAAAAAATGCTGACTTTACACACTTAAAAATTTAGTCGACAGTGATAATAAAACAACATACCAGTAGTTCCAGCACTCAGGAGGATGAAGCAAAAGGCTTGCCCTGAGTTGGAGGCCAGCTTCAGGTACAAAGTGAGTTCAAGGCCACTCTGAATTATACAGTGAGATCTTGTCTCTAAAACAACCAAGAAAAAGGATGGGGGAGGAGAGGAAGAAAGAGGAAGAGGGAAAGCACAGAAGAGAGGCAGAGAAGCACAGGCTGGTACTGACAGGATGGTGCTGGGCCTCTGCCAAGACAGCAGCCAACAAAACCAAGGAATTCATACATGCCTGTGCCCCCAGGAGCTGGAGGCTGAGCCCAGCACGATCACAACTTGAGCCCGCATGAGCATCTTACTGACTTGGCAGGACTCCTTCTCAAAAAATGGGGCGGGGGAGGAGATGGGGAGCAGTATAGTTTAGTGCACCCTAGGATCACAGGATAAATGAACAAAAAACATCCTTCAGGTACTATTTCAGCAGGTACAAGAAATGTGTGGCTGAGTCTGAGACCAGCCTGGGGTAGAAAGTGAGTCCCTAAGAGCAGCCACTAAACTCTCATGGGCAAATACTCAGACACAGACTACAGATCGGGTCATTTTCACACAGGACTCTAGATGACAAATGGTTACTATTTACATTCTTTTCACAGAGATGGCACTAACAGTTTCTCTGCTGTATGAATGACCGGAGGCTCTGGTGGCCAATTCCCTTGAGCCCTGACGTTTCTCAGTTGTTTCATGAATGAAGTCTTTCCCTAAAACAAGTCCTTCGATGTTGACAGAGGCTCGCACACCGGCGAGGGACTTTGCCACATCTCTGGCACTGGCTGAGTTTTTTCCCGTGTGCATCCTTTGATGGTACCTGAGGGAGGAGCTGAGGCTGAAGGCTTTTCCACATTCGCTGCATTTGTAGGGCTTATCACCAGTGTGGATGTTGGAGTGCTGAATGAGGTTTGTGCTCCGTGAAAAGGTTTTCCCACACTCCATGCACTTGTAGGGCTTCTCCTCATTGTGAATCCGATGGTGCCTTATCAGGTGTGACCTGCGGTTGAAGGCCTTCCCACACTCCATGCACTCATATGGCTTCTCTCCCGTATGGATGCTCACGTGGCGGATAAGGTCTTTCCGATTGGTGAAAGCTTTCCCACATTCTTTGCACTCAAAGGGCTTTTCTCCAGTGTGGGCCCTTCTGTGCAAGGTCAAAGTGGAATAGTGGGCAAAGGCCTTTCCACACTCCGTGCACACGTAAGGTTTCTCCCCAGTGTGGATGCGCTGGTGTTGCTTAAGATGTGGTTCACGCAGAAAGGCCTTCCCACATTCCACACACTTATAGGGCTTCTCCCCAGTGTGGATGACATAATGGTGAATGAGCCCTGCAATCTCACAAAACCCTCTCCCACATTCACTGCACTGGAAGGGTTTCACGCCCTTGTGAGTCTGTTGGTGCCACGTGAGGTAAGAACGTTGATTGAAGGCCTTGCCACACTCTGAGCACTGATAGGGCTTTTCTCCAGTGTGGAAGATGGCGTGACGATTGAAAGCTCGCCTATCCCGAAAGGCTTTGCCACACTCCTTGCAAACGAAAGGTTTCTCTCCAGTGTGCATTCTGTTATGCAAAACAAACGTGGAGCGGTGGGCAAAAGCCTGCCCACACTCAGTGCACTTGTAAGGCTTCTCTCCACTGTGCGTACGCTGGTGCTGGGCAAGATAGGATTTTCGGCTGAAGGCCTTGCCACACTCCAAGCACAGGTAGGGCCTCTCCCTGGTGTGGACAATGTGGTGCTGGAGGAGGTGCGTGCTCTTGCGGAAGGACTTGCCACACTCTGTACACTCATAGCGTTTCACTCCCATGTGAATCAACTTATGCTGAATGAGCAAGCGTTCCTTCTTAAACACTTTCCCACATTCCTTGCATCTGAAGGGATTCTTTCCTTCATGGACCAAGGGATCTGCAGCTGACCCACGGGAGTCACTGACAGAGGGAGCTGAGGGTGCAGAGGCATTCCCATGCACCGTCTCTGAACACACACTGTCAGCCGACCCCATGCCATCACCTCCAGGGCTCCTAGTTCCAGGAAGCTTCTCCCTTAAGGACGCCACCCCGAGTCTCAGGAGTCCTGCCTGTACTTCATGGGGCCCATCCTGACCCTGGTGCAGCGACAACAGCAAGCCCCCAGAGGCTCCTTCTGCCTCCTGGTCATGGAGCCAGGCTTCCTCGGGCCAGGCCTGGTGTGCACATCTGGGCTTGCTGGAGTTGGGTTTTGTGCTGTTACCTGAAGGAAACACAATAGACAAGAGGGACTGTGAGAGACAGCAATGCCAGAGAAAGGAAACCAGCATTTCGGTAAGAGCAACAAGATGAGACACGAGACAGTACCTCAGGTACTTTCCTTTTGCTGCTGGGACAAAATACCCAACATTCAAAATTAAGGAAGGGGACATTTATGCAGCTCCCAGTTAGTGGAGGTTTCAGCCCATAATCAGCTGGCTCAAAAGCTGAGTGGTACATGGCAGGGGCCGCAGTTCACGGGAGCAGAACACAGCAAGACAGCAAGAGCGAGAGCAGGAGAGCAGGAGCAGAGGCCAGCGCAGCAGCAGCAGCAGCAGCACGAAGAGCAGGCCTCGCCCCTTCCTCATACCGTGCCCAGGGTGCTCCCCCAAGGGCAGGCGAGCACTCACCCCATAATCCCAGCACTGGATCATGAATTAATCACAGCTTCTAGAAGTCCACCCCATGACCACATGAGGCTGGACACAAGCCATAACACTCTGCGACTGGAATGACTTGAAACTAAGGAAACCCCCATTTGTCATTTCTTCTTGTTCCTAGGACTCCTGAAATGTCTTCCTGCTTTCACGCAACACCACCATTCTTTATCGCCTTTGGTCACGGGTGCATCAGTGACGGCGGACGCAGCACGGTGGCACCTCGGGTCACAGGATTCAGGCCGGGCTACAGATCTGCTCTGAACGGAAGCACGCTTCCCGGTAAGGCTCAATACACCTAAGTTAATCTGCTCTGACTCCCATACACTTGACAGCACGCTGAGCCAAACTTCCCATCAGGTTCAGTGTAAATAACACGAATCCACTCTGAACCAATGTATTTTTCTAAACAAAAAATATCAAATCAAGTACAATACAGCACAGTAAGAAGAAAGAGAACTCTGCACTCTCTTGAGGCGATTTCTGCATGGAGGACAGGAAGGTGTGCGGGAAGAGCTTGTTGTTTGGAGGGACGGTCCCGTCCCCCTCAGTAAGGACACGGGAGGCTGCTTGCAGGGGTTTCCTTGCTTCTTGACACCCTGTCTGCAGGGTCACTTTTTTTTTTTTTTTTTATCTTTTTGAGACAGGGTCTCGCTATGCAGTTGAGGCTGGTCCTGAGCTCACTTTTGTAGCCCAGGCTGGTCTCGAACTCGTACCAATCCTCCTGCCTCAGCCTCCCGAGTGCTGGGATTATAGCCGTGAGCCACCACGCCCGGCTGCAGGGTCACTTTTAACCAGAAAAGCAGCCTGTTAACATCACTTGCCTATGCTGCATAACTATGGAAATGAGAGGCCTCCTTACCACTGCTCAGAATCAACACTTTGCTACGGTTATGTTGGGGTAGTGCTTATCCCAGAAATCCTGGCCCTCACTCCACTCTTCCTAAATGGACTTTTTACTGCATCACTGCTAACTTCACCACCACCAGTCTTGCAATTCCCCGCAGAATGTTCCTCGTACACGCCATGCCCCTCACTCTGGGCTCAGCAAGTTGTTCTGTTCAGCAAGCTCCTCCACATCTGCACTGTCCTCTTCCAGACCCACGGCCCTGCCCACCAGTCTCCTCTGCTCTGTGAGCATCAAGCCCTGTGAAGGCACGCTCGGGAACAAGTCTCCGCACAGCTGGCTCCAGGTCAGGCCCAGCGCGCGACACCTTTCCAGGCTTTGTCAGCGAGGTCGGTGCACTGGAGAACGCCGCGTGTTTCTTCCAGAACCGTTTCAGAGTCAAGGCTTGCCCTTTAGTTACACTAAAATAGCTGGGGAAGAGCACCTCTGCGCACAGCTTCTGGGAGTTGCAGGCAATCTGCTGTTCCATGGGCAGTAGAAGAGGTATCGTGGGGGTGGGGGGGGCGTGGTGGTTTGGCCTTTACAAAGTCACCCTGAGCAGCCTCATCCACGGGCTGGAGGCGTGCGAGGCACTGTCCGTCTGAAGAAGGCACCTTTCAAACCACTGGCTCTCAGGAAGTCACTGCTTAGCAAGGGATCTGAGCACCTCACGCAGCCATCCCATGAACCGCCCGCCACCTGGCGACCTGAGGGTGCCCACCAGCCCTCCTCGTGACAAGCACCCTGGCCTTGTCCCCACTCTGTTCTCCAGTGCATGAGGGGTCTGGGAATGGCACGCTAGCAGTAGCCACTCACGTCTGCACAAAGCCAAAGTGTCAGCCTGTCCTTTGCGGGCCTGCGCCCCAGCAGCCCTCTTCCGCCTGTGTGCTGCAGGCTCTGCCCAGCAGCTCCTTCCCGAAGAGCCCACCTCATCACAGGAACCCTTGCTGGGCAACGCACGCTTCTGCCTGCCTAAATTCCAGCTCTCGCAGGCGTTTGCAGCGGCCTTGTCAGAACCGGAAACCTCACCATGCCTTGCTACACTGTGCATACCGCTTCCTTGTGAGACTTAGCAAGTCACCTTCTACAGGATTTAAATTCATCTCTCAGACACACGTACAGTTTACTTGCAGCAAATCCCTGTAACTTCCTGGATTTTTGGTGGATTGCAGCCGCCCTAACGTTGTCTACACTAGCTGTTCTCAGCCACACAAGAGAAGTTTCCTACCTCATCCAGCACTGTGTCCTCTGCTAACACCACGGCTCCTTCCAGCTGTGTCCTCTGCTAACACCGCGGCTCCTTCCAGCTGTGTCCTCTGCTAACACCACGGCTCCTTCCAGCTATGTCCTCTGCTCACACCCCAGCTCCTTCCAGCTGTGTCCTCTGCTCACACCCCTGCTCCTTCCAGCTGTGCCCTCTGCTAACACCCCGGCTCCTCCCAGCTCTGCGACCTCTGGCTAACACTGACGCATCGGCTCCTTTGTACCTTTATTCTTCAAAGCAGTCGAGACTGCCGCTCCACCACCTCGCACTCCGAGGCCCGATGAGTCGCACGATGCCACACGCATGCTTCTCTGCCCTGTCCTTTTTCAGTTCAGCTGCTAGTTTCCGCAAAACCGTCTCACCATTCTTGCCCTGCGCTTGTTACCTACGCCACGCACGGTGCTCTGCGCACTGTGGGCCCCCCCACCGCCCCGCCGCTCTGCGCTTTCTTCCTGCTACCATCCTCGCTTGGCACGTCCCTTGGAGCCACGCTGGGATAAGACTGATCAGTGATGCCGGGCGTGGTGGTGCACGCCTGTAATCCCAGCACTTGGGAGGCTGAGGCAGGAGGATTGGTGCGAGTTCAAGACCAGCCTGGGCTACAAAAGGGAGCTCAAGGCCAACCTCAACTGCATAGGGAGACTCTGTCTCAAAAAGACAAAAAAAAAAAAAAGACTGATCAGTGACATATCTGATAAAAGGCAGCAGCCTGCACTGCAAGTGTGCCTAGGTCTGCCTGCAGCTGTGCTCCCCACCCGTGGAGCCACGACCCCTTCAGAGGAGGAAGGACGGCCACGGTCGCGTCTGTCCTGACGCAGTCTGAGAACAGAAACAACACTGCACAAGCCACCGTGTGCACGAGCCCCACTGTTCCCGCACAGAGGCAGCGCGACCCAAGGCACTGCTCTACCTGCTCGACCAAGGCCGCGTTTCTACCTGTGCACGGTTCGCATACAAGGAAACACCAGCCCACAGCGCCCAGCGCTGGTTCTTTAGACTTTCAAAGGAAAACTCAGAGGGAATGTCTGGGGCAGAGTACAGCGTGAATGTGACAGAGACCCCTCGCCCCTACACCCAGCCAAGACTGCAGAACGGAGAGTGGGGAGGAGGCAGGGAGGGCAGGCACGGCCAAAGGAAGAGCCACAGGCAGGAGACACAGGCTCCACAGGGGGCCACCACTGCACGCGATGGTCCAGGGCCCCCCGCAGCCCCGACGGAAGCAGAAACGATCCAGTTGTTCTGGGGCTCTACTGAAAAACGGGCAAAAAGACACACAGGAAGGGGTCTCCTGGGCTCACTGGTCCTCAGGGCACGTGCAGGAGGCGGCGGGTGTGGCGAGCACACAGCCAAGGCTTTGCTCCTCACAGCTCAGAAGCGAGGTCGCATGCAGCACCAGGCACTGGGCTGAGCAACAGGAATAACGCCAACACCACCTTTTGCCGAGCACCTCACTGTGGTCAAGCACGGAGCACCGCACTCACACAGACCCTCTCACAGCCTCAGCCACGCAAGAAGAGTGGGCTATTGTCGCGAATGTTTAGAAACAGACCGAGGAGTAGACCCAGCCTGGGGACCATCCCCGGCTCCACACACACATGTCTGCACGTGCTCTCACTGAGCGAGGCGGACAGAAGCGACTTCTTCATCTCCCCTCTGCTGGCTGGAGGCGGCCAGGGAGCATCAGCCCCTGTGCTGTGGACAGAGCCATCACGGGCCTCCTGGCCGCCATGTGCTGCAGAGACAGAGGTCACCGTTACCCTCACCTTCCTGGTAGCCGGCACCCACCTGGACGGAGGCTTTGCGAGAGCTCATCTGTCGCCTTCCTTAATGCCTGGCTGTACTCCGACTGGCAAGTCAGCTCCGACTGGGACACAGGACAGCCTGCGCATGGGAGAGACACAGGCACTGGCGAGATGAGAGAGTCGTTACTCTACAGCTCGCTCTTCAGGGTGGGGAGCAGACCTCGATGCAGATGGTGTGGACTGCAACCTGGAAGGAAACTACTGAAGGCCCCACGAAGCACAGACTCACGGGAGGAGGCGGAGGAGGGATGGACTGAGCAGCCAAAGGGAGAGCAAGGGCGGGCGGGAACGTGCGGGCGGCTGCAGGCGAGCCCAGCCCCCTGGCTTCCACCGGGCGGAGTCTGAACACTGGCCAGCCACACTTCCCTGGTGTATTTCTCCTCCCTTTCCTTTCCTTCCTTCGCCCTTCCCTTCCCTTTCTAACTCTGGGACTACAACTCCCAGAGTCTAACTCTGGGAAGAGCTGCACGAGATGTCTTCTACCTACTGCTGTCCCACAGGCATGGAGACTTCTATGAGGTACGTGCTGAAGACTGAGACCAAGGACAGAAGGCAAAAACGACAAGCAACTACAAAAACACAAACTAGCAGAGTACCCTCAACCAACTCAGGAGCCTTATTAGACAAGATAGGACCCTCTGTACAGGAGAAAGACTAACCTCTAACCCTGGCCGCACTGACAGACTCGCTAGGGCCAAAGGTACAGGAATCTGGAGGCAGCTGAGCTGCAGGCTTAGGATGCTTAGGGGCAGATGAAGGCCAGGAAAGCGGTACTCTCGGGCCTGGCACTTCCTGGCCAACACGGCATGAGCTGTGCCTGCCCTGGGCCCTCTAGCTGCTCCTTCTGCATTTGGATCCACCAACGATGGCCTGAAACTTCTAAAGCTGAGACCTAAAATGTACCTCGGCTCTCTTATGTTGTCAGACACTTTGTCCCAGCAGTGAGAGAAAGTAGCAAAGACAGGCACACGTGGACATCTGCAGGAATGTCAAATAACATCAACGTTTTATAAGACAAAGACCTTTACCACTGAATCCTGCAAGAGCAGGATCTCGTAATGATCTTCCCTTGATACTGGGAATGCCAAGCTTTACAAAGAACTCATTGCATTACTCTTACTTTTCAGACTTGCTAAGGATGAGGAGGCCAAAAAATTTTAATACCACACAAACAGACTCACACGAGACCTCAGGAAGTGCCCCCCTTGCTGCGCACAGCGCCGTCTTTTCTTGAATCCACCTGTTCGCTGTTGGATTTTTTGTTTCACCAAGAGCTGGGGACACAGAAAAATGATGACAGGGAGTCTAGGGCCTCAGAGAGCACATGACCACTGTCTTTAGTGACAGACACAGGATGCACTATGGAAACAGTGACAAAGAAACCTTCATGAGAAGCCAGGCACAACCCCCCGAGCCACAGCCCTAATACGTTCCCGCCACGGGATTCGGTAGTGCCTGAAGGGATCCAGCAGGAAAGTGACCTGTGATTCTGTTCAGTATCATAGGGCCTCCACAGATCCCTCTTTCAACTGTAAATAAAGACTGTTTTCTCCCAACTCTTGTTGAAACAAAGAATCCAAAAGTAAATGGGTGGATTCAAGAAAAGACAGAGCTGTGCACAGCAAGGTGGGCACTTCCTGAGGTCTCGCTGCCCAGCCCCAGGCCTGGAGCCACAGGGTCCAGGGAGGGAGGACACAGTGGCTCAGGGGTGGGAGGGGCCTTACCCACAGCAAGCAGAAGCCCACAGGTCTCCAGCATCACCTCCCAGTACAAGGTCCTCTTGGAAAGGTCCAGCTGCCCCCACTCCTCTGGAGTGAATCTCACAGCCACATCTTCGAAGGTGACAGCCACCTGGGAAGGCAAACACAGGGAGCACAATCTGCCTTGGCACTGGCGAAAGGATATAACTGTGTCACTGGAGCACAGCCGAAGGCGCAGACACCCAGGGGCCAAGCACCGAGAACCCCCAGAGGGCTAGGCTCGGGCTGGGCTCCAGGTAGAGAGGGTGCTTCCTGGCCAGATCCCAGCAGTGTGCATGACAGAGGCTTCCCAGGCAGGAAGACAACACAGCAGACGGAGCCGCGAGTGGGACAATCCCGAGGGGCTGTGAGGCACACACAGCAGGGCGCAGAGACACTGAGAAAAGAACGACAGCCAGAGTAACACATGGGCCCAGCAGCAGCACCTCAGTCTCAGCACCGGTCCTCGCTGAGTGCTTGGCTCCAGGTAAGGAATTTCTGCATCATCGCTAAAGGACTAGAAGACAACAGCTCAGGAGCCAAATTCCTAGAGCTAAAAACAAACTCCAGAAATCAACACCTACCATGTGACCATGACACCCTTCTTTGCCTGAACCTCTAATCTCAGCTGAATAAAATAAGCCAAAATAAAATTTTGACTTTACCATGGGCGCTCACAATTTCTTTTTTTTTAAAAAGGTGCTTTTACTAAAGTCAAAATGGATTAAAGATCTAAATATTCAAAGAGAAACCCTAAGTCTCCGGGAGGAGAATGTGGAAGGAAACTGTGAAGACATCGGGGTAGGCAAAGAGTTCATGGACAAAAACCAAAATGCACGTTTAACAGTAGAAAGAATCCACAGCTGGGACCTCCTCCTGCAGCTCAGAAGTTTTTGCACATCAAAAGAAATTATCAACAGAGTGGAAAGACAACCCACTAATTTTGAAAAAATTTTAACTAATAAGTACTCAGACAAAGGTCTTCTATCTAGAATTCATTAAGAGCTAAAAAAACATTAGGGTCCCAAAACTCAAAGACCCAATCCAGAAAT
Source organism: Myocastor coypus (assembly GCA_004027025.1). Lineage (NCBI taxonomy): Eukaryota > Metazoa > Chordata > Mammalia > Rodentia > Myocastoridae > Myocastor > Myocastor coypus. Next base: position 1,460 of record PVJA010045740.1, on the reverse strand, counting down.
GGGCATCTGAGATGAACACACACTTCTTACAGAAATTCAACAAGCCTATAAATACATGAAGAAATGCTCCACATCACTAGCCCTTCGTGATATGCAAATTAAAACACTTGGATACCATCTCATCCCATAAAGAATGGCTATCATAAAAAAAAAAAAAATCAACTAATAACAAATGTTGGAGAGGCTGTGGGGCAAAACGAACACTTCTCCACTGCTGGTGGTAATGCATACTGGTGCAACCATTATGGAAAGCAGTGTGGAGACGCCTTTAAAAACTAGAACTGGAAATCCCATTCAATCCAGCTATCCCCTTACTGGGAATTTTCCCAAAATAACTGAAAACATCATACCACAGTGATATCTGTGCACCTATGTTTACAGCAGCATTATTTGTAATTCCTAAATCTTGGAAACAACCAAAATGCCTATCATCTGAAGAATGGTTGAAAAAGATGTGGTATTTTTACACAATTGAATATTACTCAGCTATAAAGAATCATACACTGGAAGACTTCATATATAAGTGGATGTATCTCAGACATATGCTCATAAGTGAAATAAACCACTTACATGTGTAAATATCATAGAATCTCCCTAGTGTAAGAACTCAAAAGAAGAAATAAAAGTGGAAAGGCATAACACAGCTGAATGGAAACCAAGGACTCAAGCGTTAAACAACGAAGTGACTGCAAACAGAAAAGATAGGAAATATGGCAGGAACAAAACCATGCACTTATACACACATGATGAATTAGATCATGGTCCTGGGGTTTCCTGAGAACCCCCAAAATGTTTATCACACTGAGGATAGCAATGGGTAACACTAAAATTAGGCTTAGAATGCCTGTCATTCTTGCCTTTTAGATTTGTGCTGCTTCTAATGTAATTTCAGTTACTACTATACTCTCTCTCAAGTGATTGATTGGTTTACAAGAAAACAAAAAAGGGTATTAAATGAGAGTAAGAAGCTGGGCGTGATGGCTCACACCTGTAATCCCAGCACTTGGGAGGCTGAGGCAGGAGGATCGGTGCGAGTTCGAGACCAGCCTGGGCTACAAAAGTGAGCTCAAGGCCAGCCTCAACTGCATAGCGAGACCCTGTCTCAAAAAAAGACAAAAAAAAAAAAAAAAAGAGAGAGAGAGAGACAGTAAGAGACTAGGAAAAATGCTGTAGGACTGACCAGCCACAATTCTGTATATACTTAGATTTCTACATGTCTGTGTAAAAATGTGTAACTTTTTTTCACACTGTATAGGAATTTATTAGGATATCAAGGATTGATGGAAAATACTGATTCCAAGTTAAGTGTAAGATGTTTGATATTCAGAAAGACAGGGATGTTAAGGTCAAGTACCTATGTTACGGAGTAATAGTATCACCAAGCTTCTCTTCTGCAGGGTTAAGTACCTAAGTTTACAGACCAAAAAAAAAAAAAAAAAAAAAAAAAAAAAAAAAAAAAA
>PVJA010045738.1:0-15482 GCA_004027025.1 Myocastor coypus | reverse complement strand
GCAGAACTGGGGACTGAACTCAGGCCCTTACATTTGCCGTGCAAGTGCTTGTTCTACTGAGATATCTCTCTAGCTCCAATACCACAATTCTTTTTAAAAAATTAAATGTATTTAGCGCAGGGTCTAACAGGTCTCACTACACAGCTCGGGCTTGTAGTGATTCTCTTGTTTTCTGCCTTCCAAGCATATGTCACCATACCCCATCTCAATAGCTGTCTTAGTGTGCCCAGGGGGCAGGGCCAGCAAGGCATGCTGGGGATTGAACCCAAGTCATTACATCTTCCTGTGCAGGTGTTTTAATCTGCTGAGCTATCTGGCAGACCCTTAGTCTTAAATTTTTAAAAAATCTTTTATTTATTAGGTACAGGGTCTTGCTACGCAGCTCAGACTGATAGTGATTCTTCTGTCTCAGCCTCTCAGAGCTAGGACTGCAGGCCTATACCACCATGCCCTGTCTCATAGCCTGCTCAGTGCAACCAGGGTTCTGGGGCCAGCAGAGGCATGTGGTGTAGCTGGGATTGAACCCAGGCAGGCACTTAGGCCACCGAGCTACTTCTCCAGCCCCAATGCCACAATTCTTTAGAGCAAAATAGTTAAGGTTAAGAGTTAACTGCAGAAATAAATACTTATTTCTGAATTTCCTCTCCAATCAGCACATACCATGATTCTCTGGGTCAGAAATGCACTGGTGTTCTGTTGGTTTTCTTTGGAATCTGAGACAAACTGTCATAGCAAGGGAAAGCTGACCTTTTGTTATGTCTTTAGGAGCAAAGGTGCCATAAATATGGGTTAGGGCCACATAGTTCCGATGCTGTATCTGTGGCATAGTTTAGCAATTAAAGGACATTGTGTCAGGTGATTAGGCAGCTGATGTCCATGAACTGAACTGATTTGTTTAGATGCATTTGTGAGCTGCATTAATTTCAACTCCTCCAGGGTTTTTCTGGATTAGATTTTTCATAAAACATGTGTTGTTCCTTTTAAAAGCCCATAGAACCCATTATTAAAAAGTGGGCCTTTTATAAATAAAACAGAATCCAGTTTAGAGTACTTGTGGTGGGCCATCTCTCCGTCATGCGCAACACGATCTAGAAGAAACAGAGAGATGTGACTGAGGATCTGCTTTGTGATTTTACCTCCTTGTCTGTGATGCGAAGTTCCTAAATCATGAACAGAACACCCAGTTAGGAAGGAGACAGGGGTTCTTTTTAACGGTGCCTGTTTTCTTCTTCCTTCTCTGTCCAGCAGGGGGTAGCCTGATATCAGAGTTGTTTACAGAAGGCTTAAAAAACTTCTGTCTGTAGTCTCTTAGCTGTCTACCACTGGAAGAAGAGCCATCCAAAGCAGCACAGATCAGGCTACCCTGATGCATCAGACCTGTCACTCTAACACAGTGTTAAATTACATTATGACAAAGGCAAGAACTCAGCTGCTTCAAACTGCTGCTTACCTACAGATAAAAGCAATGAAAGATAGCACTTCGTCTCTTTCATGAGCATCTCACGCTGTGGCAGATGCGCATCTGTTTTTGACTTCATGCCTGGGGTAGGTGCACTGCTTTACTTCTCCCTCCGCAGAACGGGTCCTTTAAAGCGTAGATGGGGCACTGAACCTTCACTGCTGTGAAGGTGGATGTCGTGGTTAACCACAGAACGCTTGGTACTACTGCTTCTGGCTGGGCAGGCTGCGGCAAGGCTTGGACTCCTTCCTTCTAATGTGCGCAATGCTTTAGGTGTTAAAAACTTGAACAAGTGAAGCATCTCTTGGTCTTAAGGAACCCATGTTATTTATAAATCTATAAATTTATAAATTCATTCAAATGAAATAAAATTTAAAAACAAAGTTCTCTGGTCTCCCTTGACTCATTTCAGTGCTCCATAGCGCCGCCCGGAGAGTGGCTCCTGTTCCTGACTATGCAGGCAAAAACAACCCCATCCGCTCAGTAAATGCTGGAGAACAGAACCAGAGAAGAGGCGTTGCTCAGGGTCTTACGCTGGAGCCTTCCATGAAACTTCTGAGAAGAGCTTCTCCATGCTGCTGTTTCCGTTAGTCGCCTCAGCAGGGTGAGAGGGAAGAAAGGCTCATCCTCCTTCATGGTCATCATGTCCAAATCTCTCAGTAGGGACATAAACACTGACAGTGTTGGGGTGGTGACAGGTGTCTGTGTAAGTGCCTACCTCAGTGGCACAATCTCCATGTTGTTTTCATGTGATCAGCTCACATGGGCTGCTAAGATCACTATTTTAATAAATTAGAAAGAAAGGAAAATTAGCTTATCAATTAGCCTCTTAAGTCTATGAACGGGTATGGCTTCTTGCACTCGTAGTGTTAGAAAAGAAGACAGATATTTGGTAAGAAAACACCCTTGAACTTTGCATCTTTTGCTGTTATGGGGTCTGTCTCCATAGTTAACTTTCTTACTTTTTTCCTAGTTCCTTCATCAAAATGTGACGTTTTTATAACACTGAGGCAGTGTTTAAATGAGAACATTTATTCCAAAGACTAAAACATTGCTTGCTAGCCTAATTACAAAGTAATGGGAAAGATACGATGAGGGTGAATTGTTAATGGTGTACTGTCTCAAATGTCCAATTTCAGTGACAAATTATATGGTCACTTTAGATGTTGTATAATCAGCCGTAAATGTTGACAAATTGTCTGAATTTAAAGATGTCTTCCTTGTTAATATTTTAGTTTGCATTTCTCTTGGTGTTGCACCACGCTTCTTTTAAAGGTCTCCATTCTCTGATTTTCCCCTCTCTGCTCTGATAAAAAATTTATCACCCCAGGAAGTCTTCCAGCTCCTTTGAGGGTTCATTCCCCTTTTCGGTTTTCCTGCAGAATCATCTTAAAATTCTGAGAGCTAATCCCATGATTACATTTGGATTTGGACACTTCTGAGAGGACATCAACCTTGTCAGCACAAGACTATTCCTTTGTTGTGCCGCTAGTTTGCCAGTCTGGCCCACTCTGTGCTTCTGTGCCTCAGTTGTTCAGTTTGCTGTGTGGGGATACCCAGGCTTGAAAACTGCCTGATAGGCATGTGAAGAGAGATGCGGGTGGGTTTTTAAAAGAGCTTTGAAGTTTCTAGATGAAAGATATTGCCATAATTCAAAGCATTAGCTGAGAAACATACCAAATTGTTTTACATATGTATAATCGCTTAACATCTTTAAATGAATAACAACACAACGCTCCTGAAAAAAAAATATATAGTCTGTGGGCTTTATTATTAATCACCATGCCAGCAACTTAGAGGAATGTCAGTGGATACCCACGGTGTCACAAAGAGCTAGCAGCACTGACTGCAGGCTTCTCCCTTTCCTCTCAAACACCTGCAAATAGAAGAAGCAGGGACACATTTTCTCAGGGCACAATAAAGCAGCAGCCTTTGACAGCAAGACAGCTGCCGAAAGCCCTGTCTGGGATGTACATGATTTCATTTGCATTTTGATTTCTGTGACTTAACGGAAGGCACAGGTTGTCCCTGCCAAATATCCATGGCCTACCGAGGGATCCAAGGTAGAACTGCCCAGAGCAGGCTGACTTACGAGGGCCGCCGCCGTCTCACAGCCAGCACATCCCTAAACATTTAGTAATAAAAAATCTGTTGTTCTTTGGTCGCCAGGATTTAACAAGCCTAATCCCTAGGAGAGGCGATAAAAATTCATTAATCTAATTAAATACTTCTTATTACCAAAGTGACTTTGTAGAGTAGCTTTGCTGAAGGATAAGTGCAAAGTAAAATGGGGTCCCAGCAGAGAAACCCACGTTAGGCTCGAGCAAGCTGGTGCATGCTTCATTAAACTCATAATTATCCTTTGGTTCGAAGTAGCTGATAATATTTAATGAGTATCCAGGATAACTTAAAGAAAATGTTTACTAATGAGGTACAAACAGTGCCACGGAACACAGATACCTGGGGTGCCATAACCGTGTATCTTCCACTGCATCTTGTTTGGGGGACAGGGAAAAAGCGTGGTCGCAGGTATTTGAGCCAAGTGGAGTAAATTCAGTGGTAAAACCACATCGCTAGGAGCCAGATGTGTAGAAAGCTCTGTGAGGAAATGCTAGAATGCTAAGGAAATTTATGATCAGAGTAGGGATTAGGAAAAACAGAAAGTGCCCAGAAAAGATCACTTGCCCTGCTGCGTGAGAAAGAAGTGAAGAGTTGGGGCATTTCTCATAGTTGAGGAGCTGTTTTGGAAAATATGTCTTTTTAAAAAACTTTAAGTGCAGAGATTACAGAGTCTCACTGTATAGATTGGACTCATAGGGATCCTCCTGTTTTCAGCCTCCTAAGCGCTGGGATTACAGTTGTGCGCCACCATGCTCAGTCTCAGCGTGCATGGCACGCTGGGGATTGAAGCCAGGCCCCTACTTTTGCTTAAGCAGGCCCGTTAGCCCATTGAGCTATCTGACCAGCTCTCAATAAGCTTTATTTTAAATGTCATAGGAGTGCAAAATGAGGATTGTGATGTGAATCTTGACTGTCAACTTAATTGCACTGAAAAATATCTAGGACATCAGCAGAACGGGTTTCTCAGAGAGTCCGTGAGGCGGTTCTGGAACTTGCTGGTATGTGCAACCCCATGAGTAGGGAGGGCGTCCCGAGTGGGGGCGGTGCAGGCCTGTGGGCTGGGGTCCCAGAAGGAATAAAAGCGGAAGGAGATAGAGTCCTAGCAACGTGCCGTCTCTGCTGCTCTCTCTGCCTCTCTCTCCTGGCTGCGGGGGTCACCCACAGCTCTGCTCTGCCACACCTGTCTATAGTGATGTTCCTTGGTGTCAGAAGACAACAGACTGATACCTCTCCATCTATGATCTCTGTGACAAATATTAAAGATGAAGTGTTCCCCCCTAACCCCAGGACCTCCCAAACTCAAAAATGATCACATGACTTACTCTGACCATTGAGATGTAAGCAGAAGTGTTAGCTGACCTGGGCAGCTAAATAAAAATGATGTGGCTTGCTGTGTCCCTTTACCAGGAACGATGGGCAATGTATGGTCAACCTCAGCCCCAGCGAATAGTGCTGGGAAGTACCTGAGCTGATCTGTTTGCTTGAGTGGAAACAAACCGTGGAAGCCTTTTAAGCTGTTAAGATTTGGGAGTTATATACTCCTGAAGCATAAGTGAGCCTATCTTGACAAATACAGACTCTGTTCTGGGTTTAGGTGACCTCTAAAACCACATCTGTGGCTGAGAGTTTTTCAAAAGTTATTTATTCAGTACAGGGTTTTGCTACTCAGCTTGGACTTACAGTCAACCTCCTATCTCAGCCTCTACAGTGCTGGGATTACAGGCATACACCACCATGCCCGGTTTCAGGGGCCAACATGGTGTGGGGCCAGTACTGGCAATGGAACCCTGGTCCTTGTACTTGCCAGGCAGGTGCTGAGACCACCGACCTATCTCCCCAGCCCTGGTGGCTGAGATTTTTAAAATACTTTAACAAGAATAACTTCAGGATGTGCTTCTAGCTACAGTGTCTTTTATTTCTAATTATTTAATTATTTCTTTCCTCTCCACTGAGTTCTAACCCCAGAAGTTTAAACTTAGTGAAAAAATCACTAGCGGTCATAATTATCCTTAAAATACTTAAAAACACCTACAAAGAGTAATAAATATGTACAACTCTGTAAGAATGACATATATATTTACAGTGAAGTAGTTGGGCCATGTCTTAAGTATCACATTATATAACAATATCTATTTTTAAATGCAAGAATTACATTCAGAGCAGCAAGATACCTATGTTTTGAACTTTTGGATGGGGGGGGGCAACTGGAGCTCAATTGTCCGAGGAAATAAAAATTCATACTTCCCATTGGATGCATGGATCCGTGATGAAAATACTCCCATGGTTTCAGTGTGTTCTCCTTATCCCTCTCACCTTGGTGCATGACACTAAGTGTCATGGGCTGTGCTGAGGCCGCACTAACTTCCCTCCTTCCTTACTGCAGTATGTGTGGGAACAAAGGCCAGATCCTGAACCAAATCTCGCGTGACCACAGATGACTACCAAATTTGGGGAAGGTCCTTCGTGTTTGTTCCTTTGCAGGAATCTCTCTCTCTCTCTCTCTCTCTCTCTCTCTCTCTCTCTCTCTCTCTCTCTCTCTCTCAGCAGCAGTGGTGAGTTGTGATCTTAAATTCTACCCTGACCTCAATATCTGGCAAAGCAATGGGTTCAGAAAAGATAAGCAGCCACATTCCCTTAGCAAGGTGCAGTTACCCGCAGCGAAGGGTAAACGTGAGCACAAAGCAGACTGCAGAGCACTGGGAAAGCACTTTGTGCGGGCCTGGGCAAAACGCAGGCTCAGGGGTATCTAGACCCTGTGCAGTGCACACTTTGTTGACTTCACGTTTAAAGGGAAACAAGTGAAATAAGTAGACGAACATTTTATAACTCCTCTTCTTTTCAATAGAAGCAATATCAGGGTCCTGGGCTCAGGGAAGGTGACGGAGAGAGGATAAAGCCTGAAGGGAAGCCGAGGCAAGCCAAGCTCCTTCGCGCCTTTAGGCGTCCCGTGATTTTTTCCATCGTCTAAAGAAAATAGGTAAGAAAAGGAACTTAGAGAGAGAGCAGTTTATTTTGGCTCACTGTTGCGGAGTCTCCAGTCTGTGATCCGCCGGCCTCAGTATTCCCTTGCCTGGAATAAGGCAGAGGATCAGGAAAGCGTGGCCCAGGAAAGCTGCCCGCCTGTGCAGGCCAGAAAGTGAGGGAACCGGAGAGCAGCCAGGGGCCCTGGGGAAACAGCTTCTAGCTCTGCAGGACTCTCAGCGACCCGCTGCCTCCAATGAGCTCCTGCTCACCACTGTCGCTTAGCAACACATGAGCTGTGGACCAGGCTTTCAATAGGTGAGCTTTGGGGGGACATTTAAGACCCAAACCGTAAGGAGCACCAAGAAAACAGAAGCTTTGCACAGATAGGAGGAAAACATCAAATAGTCTAGCAGCCTCATGTCGGTCAGCAAGGGCAAAGCTGGCTCTATGAGACTCATCAGAAACTTGTAGGTACTCCAGGTTTAGGGTTTTGGATATTAGGTTGAAAAATGGGCACTCAAAAATAAATCCTAAGCCTGTAATCCCAGCACTTGGGAGGCTGAGGCAGGAGGATCAGTGTGAGTTCAAGATCAGCCTGGGCTACAAAAGTGAGTTCAAGACCAGCCGGAACTACATAGCGAGACCCTGTCTCAAACTTGTGTTACATCGATTAATTTATTTGTTTATTTATTTATTGAAAGGTCCCTTGAAGATGTAATTGTTAAGAATCCAGAGATGAGATTATTCTGGATAACCTGGGAAAACTACAATGTTACAAGTATTCTTGTAGAAAAAAGTAGCAAAACAGCAGGCACTGTGGCCACAGGGGCAGAGTTCAGAGTGATGTGGTCACAATGTAAGCCGCTCGAGGAGGGACCAGAAACGGAGAAGGCAAGGGAAGACAGACTCTCCCTCAGGGACTTGGAGGGAACGTGACTCTGCTGATACCTTGATTTCAGACTTTTGACTTCTGGAGCCGTGAGGGCACACATTTATGTTGTTTCAAAACACCCCTATTGCAATAATTTGTTCCTGCAGCCTCAGGAAATAAATACACAGTTCTAATAAAAAAAAGTGAGAGGTTCTTGGGCAATTGCTTCTTGAATGCTGCTGGCCGGGAGCCCAGCCTACTAGAAAGCGATGGAAACTTCCATGAAGAGTTCTCTCCCACCTCTAGTTTTATCTGGGGACACAGCTTTCATCATGGAAACCCTCGTAAAGTGCCTGCTTACTCTAAGGTAGTGCTGAACGCAATCTGAGCTGACCCTCAAGATTCTGGTGGGCTGCTAGGGGTAGTGTCCTAGGATTTTGTACAAGACGAAACCAGGAATGAGAAACTTTTGATTGGTACCACCTTGAGATGTCCTCTTTCATGGAAATAAACATTTCTGTTTAAACTGTATATGCATGCGAAGTTTAGTCTTTTCCAACCCGATGGGAAACTGGTTGCCTAATAGATAGGAATTAGGGGGTCCATCAGCTGTAATGGTTTGGCTTCTGCTGCTTCACAAGAGGTAGAATTCTTCCTAATAATAGAAGACTGACAACAGGCCCCAGTGATGATTTCAGAAGGCTACAAATATATACAGCTCATCAAGAGGGATCAGGTAAGATGACTTCTTAACGGTCCTTGCAAGGCTTCCAACTAGGGGGTGGTTTTAATGCGGAAAGAGTGTAATTTTAACAGCTGCCTTTCCTGCTTCCAAGAGCAGTTTTGCAGATGTGTTACCTATTGTGTGGTACAAAAGGTGCCGGCATAGTAAGCAGTCATCAATACAGAGGCAGGAGCTGTCTGCTCACAGCCTGGAAATACAAGCACATGATAACGGCCTGAATGCTTCATCTTGTAGACACAGTGAGATTCATAAAACTGTCTTTTAGCCATTTTAGAGTTGAATCTTTCTCACCCGCCAAAGCACTCTTTCAAAAACTAGCAGGCATTTTACAATTGAGCAGAGAAGGTGATACTTTTAGAACTGCTTTTAGGGTCATAGTAAATGGAAATAGCTGTCTTAACTTCAGACCAGCTGGGAATGCAATCTCTATTTTATGTAAAATGAAATGATACCTGGTTAGCCTTATTTTTTAATACTCATCTTTATTATTTTTTCCTGAATTTTATGGATGCTAGAAAAATATTCCATTTGTAAAATTATATTCCCAGTGTTAAGCTATGCAGAATGATTTTTTTTTAAAGCTCTGAGAAACTTTGCAGTTCTCAGTTTATCCTCAGTTCCCTTGTCCCCAACATTGTCCAGTTCCACTCTGACCAGGAAAGAGTTTTTCCGAGGTCTAATACTTGCAGTGTGAGATAGAAATTGAGGCAATTTTCTGGGTAATCTAAAAGCAAAACCTCATTCTACCCAGGAAATACTTTTGGTTAATTATCCAAACACTGGTTACTTTACTTTGCACTTTCCCAGATAGCATAGTTTAAACCCTCCCTCTCCCCCATGGGCCTGCCATCTCATAGTGTACCTGCTCAGCTTCCTGGGCTTTTCTGACTTTGCTCTTCACCTTGAAAAATGACATTTAGGGGCCTTTGCTAAATGAGAAATTGCGTTTTGTAATTGGCATCTGAATTTGTTTAGGCAGAAAAAATGATCATTTCTTTTAAGTAGCTGAAAAACATCAGGATAGAAATGTAATTATATTTATATAAATATAAATAAAATAATATTTATTGCCTCCATTTCTATTTCACACTACAAGTATTAGACTTGGGAAAAGCTCTTTCCTGGTCAGAGTGGGGTAAAAATTATAAGTGATGTCTTTTTTATTGTTTAAGAGTCAAAAAATTAAGAGACTGTTTTTGAATTTCTCTGGCCTTTATATATATATGATGTATTTCTTAGAAAACACACTGCACCTTCGTACACGTGGCATGAAAGAAATATGATCCAATCACAGCCATAGCAAATACCTTCCTTAGAAGCTACATGTGGGATGGGGAAAGCATTCCCTCTCATCTTTCATGAAGCAAAATGGCTCAAGCTAAGAAGCATAAGGTAAAGAGAATTTCTGCAGTAGAATGTAGAGAGAAACTCAAATCATTTGTAAACAAGAAATAATTTGATTTGCCTATTTCTAATAGCAGAAGAGTTTATATTTTTATTTCAAAAGGATTGGCATTTCTTAGTATGCATCAATTGGCTTTTGTTTTCTAGACACTGTGTTCTCCCACATTGCTTGATTTTTACATGACCATGTTTTTGTCTGTTTCCCTGGAGAGTCACTCACTTTCTGGCTGATCCTGCAGTTAGTCCTCTCTGTGCCAGCTGCGTGACAAGACCTTCAGACCTTCTGCAAGCTACAATGTGCCTGTCTTGCTAACTTTCATGATGTAGTTTTGTGTCAATGATTCCATAGTTGGAGTAGTGTATAGATGACATGACAGGCTAGCCCCTTAGGAAGAATATTTAGGCATTTTATTTTATTTTTTATTTATTTATTTTTTAATTTCATTAATTTCAACAAGAAAGAAATATCAATGAAACAGTTTCAGAACCTGTCAGTAGAACAGCCACAATAATCAATACTATGCTTATTGTTGTCTTCATAGTAGTTGTTCAGGGTATAAGATGTAGACATAAGTTTTCTAAAGACTATTGGTATAAATATTTCCTCTAATTGAACTAAGAGAAAGTAGTTGTATGTATAGTCCAATTTTAAGATAAATCCTGAGGGGATTTGACTGATCTTATCAGATACAAAAGTAAAATGTTTTGTTATACAGGTCATGCTTTACCTTAGCCTTAACCACCCAGCAGAAAAGTTTAACTATGAGCTACAAAAGGTAAAGCCATATTAGTGTGATGAGTTGTAAAAAGCTCAAGTCAATAGCTTCTGATGTTGCCTGTTCTGCTGATAACCCACCACTATTATGGCATATTCGACTCTATATTTAGGTATTATAAAACTCAGACTGATTTTTTTTTTTTTTTACCAACTTGGTTTAATAATTTCTTGCAAATGGCCTGCTAGTAGTGTTTCGGGTGAGTAGCTCAAATCTGTTAACTTCCTGAGGCAGTGATGCTCTAAAGAATCTCTAAAAGCTAGAAAGCTAAAAACCCTACTAGTTCCTTGCAAACCACCGATGTCAGGCCACATCAAACAAAAAGGAAAAATCAGGGAGAGCTAGAAATCACTATAGAGAGCAGGACTTTCTGGGACGCTAACTTATTTGAGAAGCTGCAACCAAGCCTACAGATTCTTGTGCTGTTGATGGTTTTGCACATACAAACAACATTTTACATATCAACATCCTGGAACCTATCTATGAACTCCCATCAATAATCCAGGCATTAGGTCTTACACTGCAAAATGTAAAATGAAATGAACAATCCATGTGCTGTACACAGTGGTTCAAAAACTGTAACCAGAGTGATTTATTGTCTAAGAGTTCTGGCTACCTCAGTTTAATGAACTGAAGGGCACTGGGACCTGCCCAAACATTATTGACTTTTGTTTTATTCACTCACAGCAAGGGAAATGGATATGGTGCATGTAGTGGATACAGTAGCAAATGGGATGTTCTATTCAAAGTAAATAAGCTTTTGGTGAATGATTTTTTATTTCTCGTGTTTTAAGAATAGTAATGACAATTTCCATTTCCATTTCCATAGTTGATATTTTCACTTAATTTTAGACAATATTGCATTTAGACAAAATGCACGTACATTTTGTAAAGCATACAGGCTTAGAAGAGCAATTTGGGGCAATGTATTGGATATTTAGGCCTTATTATTTCATTTATTTATCAGTGCATTAAATTATTTGTTGAGAATTCTGATGTGACAAGACCAGCTATTGCTGGGAATACAGTGATGATAAAAGAGAGGTGATCTGGTGATTTTGTGGAATCTCTGTGTCTGTCTCTGTCTATCTGTCTGCCTGTCTGTCTCTCTGTCTGTTTCCTTTCTTTGATCTTGAATGCTAGGCCTGATGGCACAAGTGTTCTACCACTGAGCTACATACTTAGCATGAGTGATTGATTGACTGATTAATTGATTGATTGACAGGAGTTCACTAAGTTACCCAAGCTGGACTTGAACTCAAGATCTTCCTGCTTCAGGCTCCTGAAAAGTTGAAATAATAGGCATACACCGGGATCAGCTACATGTCCTTTTTCAAAATTAAACAATTTCCCACGAGTATGCAATTTGACTTAGAGGAGCAGAAATATATTTTATCCTTTTTTTTTTCTTTAGAAGTTGTTCTCTAGATTAGAGGAAATGTGCTCTCAAAGACTATTTGATGAGGCTGGAAGAAAGAGGCAAACACTATGGAATTTAACTGCAGTTATAATGACTGGCAGTGGGAATGGTGATTCCTCAGGGCAGGGAATGCTTGAGAGAAGCCCATATTAGAAAGTGAAAGATGGGAAGATTTCACCAAGCCTGAAAGATTACCCCTCCTTGAATTACAAGAGAAGCTTGCAACATCATAAGGTATAAGGTGCCAAGCTTTTTAAAAGACCCCAGGAAAGTCTAGTGAATCAATTATCTCCACACCATAAGAATATTTCCTCCTTTGTAAACAAAGAGAATAGCAACAAAGGCACTCAAGGAACCAACACAGCAGCTGCCAATGATGTGTCTGTCTGGCTTAGAGAAGAGATTGCCTGCGGGTGATGAAGTTAAGGTGTAAAGGATGCTCCCCAATAATCCCAACAATGTGGACCTGACACAGGCAGGTCACTATGAGTCTGAACTGTGTAGTGAGACCCCGTATCTAGTAAATAAATAAATAAAATTGAGGGGCTGGGTATATAGCTCAATGGCATAAATATCTGCCTGGCCTGGCAAGTGCAAGGTCCCAAGTTTGATTCCTGGTGCCACACATGTGCGCGCGCACACACACACACACACACACACACACACACACACGCACGCACACACACACGCGCACACACACACACATGCACACACACATTAGAAGAAGGAAATAATGAATATCAGAGAAGAATGAAATGAAATATAGTAGAAAATATGAAGACTCTTAACGTTGGTGTTTTTACTTTTATCAGTACATGTTCGCAGTATGTAATGATTGCACTCAAATGTGAATGAGAGAAACTTGACAGAGCAGTGGCACGCAGTCACCACTGTGGTGTCGAGGAAGAGCAAGAGCTGAGCGCCTACGTCTACTCATTCTATCCTCAACTTAGGAGGAGATGGCAAAGCAGTAAGCAGCAGTGAATCAACTTCTCCAAGATTTGGAATCCAGATACTGGAAAATAGCAACTTGGGAATAAAGGAAAAAGGAGGTGCATTCTCAGAGCCTAGAAAGGATGTGAAGGGAAATTGGAATCCACAGCAAAACTGAAAAAACATCCCAATGAAGAAAAAAGAAGGGGCGATTGGTACATCTTCCCCATGTCTTGGCTCACTGTGTGACAAAGGAGTGTTGAATTAAAAACACAGTAGAAGCACGTGATGCTAGGAGCTTTAAAAGAGAAACGAATTGGTAAAACAGAACAGTGGATGCTGTGCTCTGCAATAGCTGGTGAGCGGCTTCACTTCAAATGACTTAGACACTGCCACAAACCCCTCTGTGAGTTCTTTTTCTGTATCACACAGGATTTGTTATGTTGTAATAGTAACTTTATTTGACTAAAAATATTTATAATTGCTCCTCAGAATTTCCTCATGACCATTTGTTATTTCAAGGGAATTTTGTTCAGTCTCCCTGTGTTGGTATAATTTTTATAACATCCAGTGAGGTAGGTTTGTATTTTTTACTTCACTTGGAGAGAAATGAGGCAAGATTCAGCTTTTAAAAAATTACTTAAGATTTGCTCTATTGTTGACTATGTGGCATATTTTTAGAAATACATGCACTAATGTTAAGAATGTGCATTCTTCAAGATGTTTTTGCAAAATATTCTGTAAATGTCTGTCTAAAACCCTTTATCTAAACTACATTTTAGCTTTGCCATTATCTTTCTCTTTTTTGTCTGAATGCTACATTGACAGAGGATATTAAAATTGTTCATTATCATTTTTAAAAAAGAACACTCACCAGGACTGGCAGAGGACACAAGGGATGCAAGAGCCCCGACTTGCTGCACTGTAAGAAAAAAGGTAGGTAGGGAAAGATCTCAACTCTCAAGACCCAAATGTCAGGAGTCGGTTTCTTTCTGTAGCAACTGGTACTGGGACAAGGCTTTTTAGTAGCCTCGTTGTTAAGAGTAGTTCTACCTCTCCTGACTGCTGCTACCCATTAATACCTGGGGAAGCTGTCCTTTCAGAGATGCGATGAAAAGAATGAGTTTCAAGTAAAAGACACTGATAAAATTAGGTTGGAAGCCATGCACTTATTATGGACATTAGCATCTGCTTACATGGTAGGTTGGAATCCTGGGAACTTTTTATACAATAGATTATGTCAGAATAAAGTATATTCTCTTACTTTAAAGCATTAAAGCATTAAATGTTTACACCGTTATTACCATTTGTCACATTACCACATCAAGCAGTTTGTGCGGTAATGTGACAGACCACACATTATGGGTTCCCCAATTGCATTAGAAAGAAACCCACATAGGATGAAAAGACTTCTGTTATGCATGGTAGCCCAGCACCGTTTTCACACTATTTTTTAGATTTCATTGGTTTTCCATACAAGAGAGTATTGTTTTCCTAAGACAGACTCCCAGACCTATACATCTTAGACACTTAGGACAGAGAAATCATCTAAACATTGTCATCCAGATTCACAAGACTGAGAATCACTTCCCTGTGCCTCTCCTCCCCTATATACTGGCTATTGAATCTGGGGCTCAGCACTTGCTCTGAAGTGAACCATACCCCTCGACCAAGGCTGAGGCTTCAACACAGAAATAAGCAACAGGTGATGGTGTCCTAGTGAGGTGATCCAGAGGTCAGCACCATGGAGAAGGGATCTGGTTTTCAAGGGGTCCAGAAGAGCACCTATTGCTTAGTTATCATGTTTTTCTATTTTTCTATTTAATAAAGACCTTTTATTGCCTCACTAAAATATCAGACTGACTTTAGAGTCCAGAAGCTTGTTTCTGTGGCAGGATCAACTCCTGGATCTTACTCATCTGGCTGCTGAACTGTTCCCTTTTCAGAAACATAGATAGCATCCAAAAATTTTCTGATATCCTAGTTTTTGACCGTTGTGGCTTGCTGAATCAAAGCAGCTGAATTTGAAACAAGCTCCATGTCACTTCCTTCAAGGATGAGCTCATCTTTCTGGGCTTGCGATAGTGAGCAAGCAACACCTGCCCTCACACAAACTCGGCGAGTATATTTTCCACCGAAGAAATTCCGAATTTCAACAAGAGACCCATTCTCCTAAATAACGACATGATGGGAAAGTGAGCACACACAGACCTCATCTTGTAACGGAAGCCCAATGTGACCCCCTCGGTCATGTTCTGTACATGATCATGTGGACAGTTGCCAACTCCTGTGTTTTCTTGGGTTCTGGTGAGGACCACTTCTGTGTTATAGAGGAATGAAAAGGGAAAGTAGGAATGTCAAGGAGCCTGTGTGTGAGAAGAGGGGCTAGCCTCTTTATTTCTTTATTTTAAAGAAAAAAATTGAAACCAAACATACATATATTTTGCATTGTTACCTTCAAAGTAATTACTTGGAGTATAAATGTAAAATCGTCCGAACAATATTAGAACAAACTTTTCTTTTCAATGAACTAAGAAAAGCTAGTAGTATATCTATCTTAACTATCTCGTATTTATTTTATCTTTTTTTGTTTGCCCTTCTTTTCTTTCCACTTGCCATCATTCCAGTGTCTTTTTCCTTTTGAATTTCTTCTTCTCCTCCTCTTCCTCCTTCTCCTTCCTCTTCTTCTTCTGCTTCCTCTTCCTCTTCTTTTTCTTCCCTTCCTCCTCTTCTCCCTTCCTCCTGGTCCCCCTTCTCCTGCTCCTTCTTCCTCCTCCTCTTCTCCTTTC
>PVJA010045737.1:0-15483 GCA_004027025.1 Myocastor coypus | reverse complement strand
CATATTGTCCTCACAATCATTCTATAGAGTGCAGTGTGTGGGCATGACCCACCTCCCTATTAATGTTGCATAGAAAAAAGAAAGAAAGAAAGAAAAAAAAACAGGAAAGAATATACTTCCCTTTGGACTAAGAGGAAGCAGATACATATACAATCAAAGGTTTTGCAATTGCAGTGTGCCACCAGTGAAGCTTGTGACATTGGAGGCTATTGAATCTAAGCCTCCTAAAGCTCATCTCACCAATCTAGCAAAGAAGATTTTTTTAAAAGATCACTTTTTTAAAAAAAAAACTTTGTTATGGCCAGCTCAGCCTGCCCTGGGGGTGCAGCATGTGGTGCCGGGGATCAAACCAGTCCCTGCAGTTGCCTAATCTTGCCTGAACAGGTGCCTTAGACTTCTGAGCTATCTCTCCGGTCCTTGAAGGAGATTATTTTTGTGTCCCAAAAATGACACTCTACTTATCAGCTAGCGTTTCCCAATCTCTTCTCTGTAAGTATAGTGTAATGCTATCTTTATAGACTTTCCTATCCTGGAAATCTTTTAAAAATTGTATCCAAAAAAGACAGTGCTATAGCAGCAATCAGGACCTTAGCATATCCAAAGATATAGAAATCCTGCTTTACGGTTTATGTGTAGTTGTCCTCCGAAAGCCTCATGCAGTCATGAGGTGGGAACTTCTATAGATTGAGACTTGACTCATGAGTCACTGGGATTATGTGATTTAGTACTGATCTAGAGTTTGAGACTTGATCAGTGATCCCTGGGATGATGTGTTTTGAGTACTTCTGGGATTATGGGTGTAGCCTAAGACAGATAGGCTAAGGCAGAGAGCCTGATGTAATTTGAAAAGACAGACAGAGAGACAGACTTAGGTTGTTGTTCTGCTGCCCTGATTGGAAGCTGCTGCTCTCTGCTCCCCTGGTTGTTCTGTTGCCTCTGTCGCTATTGCTGCTGTTCCACCACCTTGAACTGCTCTTCTTTGCCATGTGCCACTCAGCCTTGGAGCCGGCCAAATATGGACTGAAACCTCCAGTAACTGTGAGCTAAATAAACCTTTCCTTCCTTCATTTTGGGTATTGGCTTTTTGTCCCAGCAACGAGAGAAGAGTAACTAAGACACTTGCAAAGTGAGCTTTTGCCCCATACCGGAGAGAAACTAGAAGGTGACAGCAGAAACACACTTAGAATAAAAATGCCTTTCTACATATCCCTCACATCTACATGCTGTTATTATCTTCATGCTTGCATGAAGAGTTGAGGTCCTTGCTCTGCATAATAAATCAACAGACATTAACTGGTGTGCGGTTGGTGTCTAGTTGTTCCCCAAAGCCTCATGCAATCACGAGGCAGCTTCTAGAGTCTGTGATGAATTCATGAGCCGATGCTGTGCTATGGGTGAGGGTGCTGCACCCATGCTCAGGCAGGTAATCTGAATTCAAATAGAAGGAAGGAAGGGAGGCTAGCTAGCAGCTGTTGCCCATCCTCTCTTTTTTGCTATTTTCTGCCACCCTGCCCTGGGTGCTGCCCTGTGCCCTATGCCAGTCTACATTGGAGCCAGCTGTGTATGGACTGAAAGCTCCACCAACTGTGAGCTAAATAAACCTTTCGTTCTTTAATTTTAGGTGTCAGTTATTTTGTCTTAGCCACAAATGAAAAGGAACTGAGACAACTGGAGTTTCAATTTCAGGGATATACAGAATTGTTAGCATACATCTGCATAGTTAAACGTCTCAGTACGATTATGTAAATTACATAATTGCTAAATGAATTTTACATAAGAAAATTTTCCGAGATCATTCTAAGTACGTATTTCACATTTATCCGCCTTATTTTCTAAAAAAGAACAGCAGTGAAATGTTTTTACTTACTTTGTATCTGATGAAATCCATCTGTCTTATCAAAACAAAAGCTAAATAGTCACAACACCTATCCAACGCATCCTCAATTTTTGATGAAGCTGATTAATTGGTTTCTTCTACTTTTCTAGTTGCTATTATTTCAAAATTATCCAAGTCGTTCATTAAAATACACGAAAGAGTAAAAAGCATTTTCAGTATAAATAAAGTAATGCTTTTACTTTGTAGAATGTCCTTAAACATGACTAGAATTCTACTATGTGAAGGCCTGAAAGTCTTTGGAGTGCTTTCAGTCCAGCTTGGTCTCTGCAACTTTAACAAAACCATTTCCCAAATATTTTATTGTTATGTGACATAGACAAGAGTTTCATACATTCAGAGTCTGCTAAAAGACGTATAGAAACTTCATTAAAATGATAAAAAAAAGAAACTGTTCTGGTGGTATTGCAACAGATGGCATTACCCTAGAGGATGTAGAATTGTAAGAGAAAAATGCACCCTTTGTTCCATTCTAGGAACAGAGCCATCCATACTGTTCCTTAACTCCCAATGTGCTGGGACAGTTGTAAACTGCCTAAGTTAGCTAAGAGCGGAAGTGAGGCCTGCCCCCTCCCGGCCCAGGAATTTCTTTAGTCAAGAGATCTGTAAAATGTGCACTTCCTGACCATATTGGGAAGTTCTCCTCGTCGCCTGGCCTTCAGCTTCTGTATGATTATTCCCCCAATGAATGTAACGAGCCATTTAAACTAACCAATGCTATCTGCTTCTGTACCTGCGCTTGCACAGACCCCTCCTCCCTTTGTCCTATGTGCTTATAAACCCCGACCATGCTCAACTCGAGGCTCTTTGTTCCTGTGTGTTCGTTGAGCCCCAGGCATGGACAAATAAACCCTTTGCTGATTGCATGAGAAGGCGTCTGTTGGTGTCTTCCTCCGCGTGGCGGGCGTCTCAGTCCTAACAGAATATCACAGAAAACCCAGTGCACGGCCGGCCCTTGGAGAAGAAATTAAAAATGCATGTGGAGTAATCTCAGTGACCAAGGCTACTCCAGCAGCAGTCTGCTGTACTAATAAATGTCTGGAAGCTAAAGGTTCTCTGAGGGAGAAAGAATACAAAATAAGAGTACAACGTGCAAGAAAAGTGTGTGGCCTGCTGCATTTATTTTTAAATCTCATTTTACAAGTCCGTGTGCGGGTGACAAGATGATGGCATCCACCGTGGACAGTCGCACATGGCCAGAACACATCTGCGTTCTTTTTCTCCCCCCCCCACTCCATCTCTTAGCCCCATTCCATCCAGCAGAAGATCCTTCTCCCTGTTTCCCATTGTCTTTTATTTTGCTCTTTAATTTATTTATACTTTGGGTTTCTCATATAAGGCAAATCATATAATATTTAATACAGCATGTCTGGTTTATTTCACTGACCACTACAGTCTTAAGGCGTACCCAGCTTTTGAATGGAAGTATTTATTATGCACCTCTGGCTTTACATGCTTTCAAACACTATTCAGAGGCAAGTTAAGAGTTGAAAGCAACCAGTGAAGAGCCATATCTATACACACATTAGCAAGTGGAAAATTTCAACAATAAATCCAGCCCCAAATAATGCCTGGTGATATATGTGGAACTGCGTGCACACTTCATGCCAGCATTTTATACAGCACTTTGCTGGGTAAATATTGAATCTGTAACAATGCAATGGGCTGGCTACTTGGTGCAGTGAAACTCACAACTAAAAAGTTCAAAAGGGAAGAAAAGAGCACTGCTTGCTGTAAGTGTGAAAAACACTGTAGATCATTCTCAGTGCAGTATCTCTCCGAACAAAGAAAACAAGGGATGTTTATTGGGAGAAAATTACACATGTTCATATAGAAAATACTCGTCCTGACAGGAGGAGTTGGGTACAACTGAGCACACCCATTTGGAGAATATATACCATATTTTCAAAACTGGTGGGTGGGAATTCCTCTAAGGAGTCCTTTTGTATGGCTGGTGGATTCATATACCACCTTGGAAAATGGTACAGAGAACCTCAAGACGGTAAAACTAGACCTACCCTATGACGCGGCCACCATCACTTGTGGGTACCTAGTTGAGGGAAATGCAGTCGAGAAAGAAAAGAAAGACACCTGCAGGCCTCTGTGCTTTGTGATGTTCCTTGAAGATACTATGGTATTAAATCAGGCTAGGTGTCTTCTATTAGATGAATGGATTTAAAAAATAGAGTATACACACACAATGGAGTATTGGCCAGCCCTCAAGAAGAAAGCAATCTTGGTGTTTCCAGGCAAAGCGTGGAGTTGAAGGGTGTGCCACGTGAAAGATCAAGACGTAGAAAGAAAAACGACTTGCACTTTATCTGACACTTGCAAGTAAAACCATGATGAACTGAAAGGAGAAGGGTTCTTAGGCCTGGACACGGAGGGCAGCAAAGCGGAAAGAGTGGCGGAAGCAGCTGGACATGACCAACACACACAGTGTAGGTGTATGAAAGCATCTCAGGTTCCATCACTATGCCCCATTAATGTAGGTGCATAATTATAAGCATAGTAAAATTAACAGCATTGTACTAGCAGAGGTTACTTTAGTTCAGCTATAAAGAATGAATCCCAAGCCTCCATGATTTGGGCTGCTTCCTTGTAACCCTTCCCAGAGGGTCTTTTCTGAAACACAGAGAACAACTTTGAAGGAGTATTGAAGTAATTAAGGTGCGAGTCCTCCCCTCAACCCCCAAGCATCTGCGAATCGTCCATAAAAGCACCACCCCGCCGCCCCGTAAGTGGCCAACAAGACTCGCTCCCTCCTCTGTAAAGAGGTGGAATGTAAAATTACAGAAGTGAGTCTCAGTTCACTTACAAAATCGCCTACTGAAGAAAATTGAGACTGCTTCCAAATTGTAGTTATTAAAAGCAGGTTGCACTGAATAACTTTTCAGTAACTAGCTGTAATCTTGGAGGGACAAAGAGCATCCTGTAAGAAAAGGTAGGGTTGCAGGATCAATTTCTCACTGGTGTGCAACATACTGGCACCTTCCATAATGTAAATATTTAATATTTTAAAACTTCGCCCTCTCTGATACTGTGGAAAGAGGGGTTCTGCATGCCTATCTGCCTGCCCCCCACCAAAATGCATGCACCTCCAGGAAAACAATGCAGCGCTCCGTGGAAATTGCTAAAGCTGTTTCAAGTCAACGTCTGCCTGCAGTGATATTTCTTTCATCCAAAAGTCTGTTCAGTTCTTACAGTTCCACTCAAAGCTTTAAAAAATCTGTGCGTTTTTTTTCCAATTCAGGTACAAAAGGCCATTCTGTGAGATCATCTAGTGGAATGTGAAATTATAGAAAATGAGTCTTGGTATGTACCAAATGTCTTATGCTATCAGCATAATATGGATGATCTTAAGCTTCATCCTAAATTATACATTAATAAAATGGGGCTAATTACTCTCTCACTCCAACAAAATTATTATTTTTGAAGGATCATTTTTTAACCAATTTTTAAAATTTTTTATTTTTGCTACAGAGTCTTGCTATGCAGCTCAGACTCATAGTAATCTTCCTGTCTCAGCTTCCCCAGCCCTGGAATTACAAATGTGTGCCACCACCCCCAGTTTTGGAGCTGGCATGGCATGTAGTACCAGGTACCAAACTCAGGACCTTGCCTTTGCCAGGCAGGTACTTATGCTTCTGAGCTATCTCCCCAGACCCTGGAAGATCTATCTATCTATCTATCTATCTATCTATCTATCTATCTATCTATCTATCTATATATATATATATAGAGATATAGATATAGATATAGATAGATATAGATATATATCTATATCTATCTATATCTATATCTATATCTATATCTATATCTATATCTATATATATATATAGATATATATAATCTTTTTAAACATGGAATTCACAGACTGCCATTACAGAGACATCAGGAAAGTACAGGCTTTGAATTTCACTTATTTTGCTTTATCTTCTGTTACAAATTTAGATAATTTTTTGGTTTTACTATGTTGGAGAATAATCACCATTCTTGTTTTATATGTTGTCTTTTGTAAGTGCAAAATTCAGAGAATGTTTTCAGTTAGCAAGCTAATATTAGGCTTAAAGCACTTATGAACATTATCCTTTAGGAATAAAGATATGTTTAAAGGCACCTAGCAATACAAAAGGATATAATTCTACTTTCATGTACACTTTTTTTTTAAAGTTTTCATTTTTGTTTATTTATTCTTTATATTATGGCAGGCTCAGCCTGCCCTGGGGAGCGGCTGGCACAGCATGGGGTGCCAGGGATTAAACTACAGTCCCTGCAGTTGCCTAAGCTTGCCTAAGCAGGTGCTTTAGACCACTGAGCCATCTCACTGGCCCCCTCATGTACACTTTTAAGATAGCACTACTTTTTGTCCGGACTTTAGCTTTCTATTTAAGTATATCTAATTTCTCTCTGGCAACTTAAGAATACAGAGAAAACTACAATGACACTTTAAAGAGAAATTAAGGACTTTTTCTAGTGTTCTTAGGAAGAATGTGATTCCTTTAGATAGTGACTTAGGTGGCATAGCTGACTCTCTAATTTGTTTTCTGTTGTGTAAAGCCAGTAGGGAGATTGGCTTGGATATTTTTCTTTCATCGCTGAGACAAAATACCTGGCACTGTAGATTAAGGAAGGAAAGGTTGGCTTAGCTCACAGCTTCTTGAGGTTTCAGTCCATACTCCGCAGGCTCCAAGCAAGGTGAGACACGGCAGAGGACAAAAGTTCAAGGCAAGGCAGCAGAAGACAGAAAAATCGAGAACTGAAGGGGAGCACTAAGCCTCTCTTCCTCCCTTGTGCTGTCAGCAGGCTGACACCCTACTCCCCGGGCTTCTGTAGCACTCATTCCGTCTCCGTGCCCTCATCTTGCACAAGATGAGGATGCTCGTGAAGTGAGGGCCAGGGCCTCCCTGCTGAATCCCTCAAACCTCTAGACTTCTCAAGTTGACACAGTCATTCCACAGCCACTGCTAAACCCACATCTTATGCCAGCCAGCCTGGAGGGTGAAGAATTGTTGGGCCCAAATGTTACTAGCGCCTTGTGATGAGAAAATATGATCTGTGGAATGTTGCATCTCTGTATAAATTTAGCAGTGATTTGTTGTTCAGCTCCCGGGTCCCACTGATAATTAAATGTATAACATGAAAGAGATCTTTGCTGGGGATTGAACTGAGAACTTTGCCCTTTCCAGGAACGCACTTACACTGCTGAGCTGTCTCCCTGTCCCTAGATGAGCTCTTCTTTGAAGGGAAACATTAGAAGTGGCAAGTTGAAAAAAAAATAGCTTTTATCTTTTGTGCTAGGAAGGCGTCATTTCAAGTAAAGTCACCCTTGGGAAAACTGCTTTGTCATTGGCATGAGAGGTGGGTAGGGTAAAGCCACTTCAAGGTGCTGAAGTAGACATGCCCTTGAGGCCCCAGGTGACCCTAACATGGTGGGTGGTGGTCTCTCCACCTCCAGAGAACAGTCTTCAGCGGGTCTTGGAAGGGTGATGGTCCAGGACCACCATGAGTGGTTGAAAAATCATCTACTCACCCTAACATTTTAGTCATGGAAGAAACAAAATAATAATTGATAGGGTCTTGGAGTTTCGTGCACATAAATGTAAAACAATGCTGAAAATGCTGACAGCATGATTCATTTATAATCCACAGATTTTCTCAGAAATATGATTTTTGGCAGTGTGGCAAGACTAACATATATCCAAGCCCCATATGGGAATAATAAGAAGACATATTATGCAGAAATGACATATTACATAAATCCACACGAGAAAAACATAATAATAAATTGAAGAACAGTTCAACACCCAGAAAAAGTCTCTGGCAGTATTATAAATGCACAGAAGTTAAAATAACACAGCTGTCTTAAGGGTAAAAATGGGCCATTATAAGAATTAAAATAGGCATTTTGTTTAAGTATAAAATTGCAGTAGTTCTCTTTACTTAGAAATTACCATGATAAAAGCTGATTTATATGTGAAAGTAATTTTTTGAGAATAACATAGTTTTAGGCAATGTGTGAAGATTAATATGAATATACTTATGAACAGATAAATGATTTAAAGTGATACTTTTACTTAAATACGTGTCTCAATGTATCTATGAGTTGCCGATTTTAACTGAAATTTGTCCCACCACTCTTCAGACTTTATTCTTATCAATAGCCTAATGTCTAGGAATAAAGATGAAAAAGTATAGATTTATCCAGCATCATTAGTAAAAGTTTGAGAAATTAAGGCAACTGAAAACCCAGGACAAAAGTGGAAGACAAAGCAGCCTTACAAACCTAAGAAGACCAGCTCTCATGATACTGGGGTTATCAATCCTATACCAAGCTATTATCCACAAAAAAAGTGGTTCAAAGGGTAAGATTTGATTTACTTTGCTTTTTTATTTTTTAAGCAAATGTGACTTTTCAAGGTTGATGATTTATTAGGGTTGAGGGCAAAATAGTTATCAGAAGGTGCTAAAACCTGGAGTGAGGTTATTTGTGGCAGGCGACAGTCTTGTCCTTGAAGTGTAATGACTTTCAAAAGGAGTCTAATGTGGAGTGTTGATCCCTGCAACCAGTGAATGAAAGCAGTGGGTGGACTGGCCCTTTTGGTGCCCCAGGGTACAAGTCCTGGGTGGGCATCCTTGCCCAGTGTCCCCGCTCTTTCCTCCCTGCATATTTTACCAGTTTGAACACCCTTTGAGCCAGGAGAAAAACAAGCTATACCCCAGCCTTTTCAGACTTATCTGAAGGAGCTAAAGGAACTGGCCAGAATTCACCAGTGTCCTTACCCCCAAAGGATGACAGGATCGCAGAAGCATAGGCAGGAGAACTCAGAAGAGGACAGTAGGAGAAAAGAACACTCCGAAATATCTCCAGTCCAGGCTCAAATATCACAGGCAGTCTGTGAATCAGCCCCTGATTCACACCATCATTCATAGGCCTGGGGCCATAGCTCAGTGGCAGAGTACTTACCTGGCCCACACAAGGCCTTGCATTCACCCCTCAGTACTGCAAAGATAGATAGATAGATAGATAGATAGAGAGATAGAGAGATAGAGAGATAGAGAGATAGATGATAGATAGATGATAGATAGATAGATAGATGATAGATAGGTAGATGATAGATAGATAGATAGATAGATTATAGATAGATGATAGATAGATAGGTAGAAAGAAAGATAGATGATAGATAGATGATGGATAGATAGATGATAGATAGATAGATAGGTAGATGGATAGATACATGATAGGTAGATAGACAGAAACAACATTCAGTATGTAATTTTTTCCACAGTGAAATATCTCAGAGAGTAACTGTACGTCTGGCTTCAGGTACCGGCACTAAGGGGATGGCAGTGTTGTCTAAGGGCTCTGTGGGCGACTGCAGATGCTTCTGAGACCAGAGCCCTCCCAGGAAAGGAGGAAGCTCAGAAACAGCTACCTGGGAAATGGTGGCCTTCCCCAGTCATCAAGAATAGCAGAATATGTCACTCGTGTGTCAATGAAGTTAATATAATTAAGGAAAATATCCCGATTCCCCCAAACCATTTAAGGTTTTCTTAAATGACCAGTCTGGTGTACTTATATTAGTAGCACCTTTTCAGTTGGCGATTGGAAGAGCGTATCAAGAATCACAGGGCTGGCAGGGCTGGGGAGATAGATCCATGGCACACATGCCTGCCCGGCAAGTGCAAGACCATGAATTTGAACCCAGGTCCCACAGAAAAAAAAAAAGTGTGGACACCTTAAAATTTGGGGCTAGCAAGATGACTCAGCAATCTAAGCACCTGTTTAAGAAAGCTTAGGCAACCAAAGGCACTGCGGTTCAATCCCCAGCACCACATGCTATACCAGCCCTACCCCCAGGGCAGGCTGAGCCGGCCATAATAATAAAAGAATATCATAGGGCGAGAAAGATAGCTCAGAAGACTAAGTGCCTGCTTAGGCAAGCATAGGAACCAGTGTTTGATCCTCTGTACCACATGCTGCACCAACCTTGCCACGGGCACTCTGAACTGGCCACTGAGATCTGCTGTGGTGGTGAAGGTCTTAATTTCAACACTGGGGAGGCAGAAAACAGGCGAATCATTATGAATCCAAACTGCAGAGTGAGACCTGGTACCAGGCACATTGAAAAACATCAATGAAATCTGAATACTGGTTGATTTGTTGACTGGCTTTTATACTGAATACAGTCTTTGAAGGAAATGAAATGAGTTCATTTCTTGGCTTCTCAAAGAAGAAGGAAGGAAGGAAAGTAGGAAAGAAGGAAGGAAGGAGGAAAGATCTTTTAAACACAAGTCATTAGCATTCTTTACAACAATAGGGAACTGAACCAAAGACTATTCAAAGCGAGAAGTGTTCAAATGAGCCACATTTATCCGTGCATGCCACTGTAATGGACAGTCTTCCTTCATTATACCAATGAGATTGTGTGGGGATTTTGAAAAAGAAGAAAATAATGGTTATAGTTTGATCACGATTGTCTAAACATGCATTTTGAAGAGCAGTAATAGCCACTGCGTAAACAGAAAGTGGCACTAGCTTTTTCCGCTTCTTCAATGTAATTAGGTTTGATTCTGTGGAGGCAAAGCAGCCGTCCACATTACAGTGTTGGCGTTTTCAGTCTTGAAGAAACACACACTTTTCAAGAGTGGCAATTTTTGCCAGGAGCCAATTACATTCTTTGTTTTCGCTGGGTATGACATTCAAATTATACTTATCAAGAAAGTCTGCTTTAATTTGGCTAAAATTGAGTTTAGATTTAAATTTTGCAATGCATTTTGAATTTTGAGTATGAAAACTCCCGAGAAGCCTGTGACTGTCGGAGCCCTGCTTTGCCATTCCCTGGAGCATACTAAGCTCATGTCCGTCTTGTGTGTGGCCACCTTCATGTGCACAACTCTTTTGGATCCCACAAGACTACAAGATGGGACGAATCAGGGAAGACTGTGTTACTCATTGTACACTTCTGGGACCGGAAACTGCTGCAATAGGGAAAGCAGAATTCCAGCTTTTAGAGAATTGTTCAGCGCAGGCAGGAAGCATTTCACTTGTATGTGAAGGAAAAGAACAGGGAGACTATAGCCAGAGGATTGCTCAGGAAGGCGACCTCGGTGCTGCGCATCAGGTGCTCAGCGCTGAGCAGGTCCACAAACACCCAAATAACAGTGCTTTGCTGGCTGAGATCTGAGCTTCAGACTCCACTGTCTCTAAACCTTCCATCAACAAAGCAAAAAGGATGAAGGCGCAGCTACTTCTTTGTCTGCCTTTCCTTGCTGATGACAAATCCATGAATACTCCAACCAGCACATCTGTCAGCATTCAGATTCAGTAAAGCTTATGACACGGAAAAAAAAAAAAAAAAAGTGGCTTCCAAACTTTTAAAATCTCTATAATGAATAAAAATTGCACTTCACATAGCGAAAGGTACACTTCTGTTCACCCAGGAAACCAAAGCCTGAAGGATCACTGTTAGCTTTCATATGTCGAGCCCGCTGCCGTGTTCTCCACTATGTTATCTTCATATTTATTCCGTCAAGCCTTGGAGAGGTTGAAATGCTTTCTTAAGCTCCATGAATTAGAGCTTGATTGTGGATCTTAATTCATTATTTGAAAACTCTTGATGTAAACACCTCTGAAAGTCCAGAATAGCTTAGTTAAATCATATGCTATAAGATAAACATTTACACATAACATTCTCCTTAGATCGTGATCAGCCTCCGAATCTGTGTCCACACCACAGTCAGGATCCGGCATGTCAGCGCCAGGGGTCCTACGAGCCGGGTGGCCCCTTTCAGGCTGCTGGAGGAAGGTGCTTTCACTCTTCTCTGCTTATTGTTATTCGGGTGAGGTAAGGGAAGAGGCAGCTTTGGAAGTGAAATTATACACTCTTTCCACTGGATGCTGCAAATACAATTGGTATTTTTTAATGGAAATGGAACAGATGTGGTTCGATAGAATGAACTCTGACTTCTTGAGCCCTCACAAAGCCTTGGGCACAGATCTAGCAATTTTTATCCATAATTTAGTGTTTTCCTTGAAAAGTAAATTATACAATACCAAAAGAATGGCCCATGATATAAATAATTGATGCACCAGACTTGATTAAAATTCAAAAACTCTGCGCTATGAAGGACATTATCCAGGAAATGAATCCCCCCCCCCCCCCCGATGGAAAACATTTGTCCTTCTTTTTCTTTACAGGGAAGACATGTCTGATGAGGGAAGTCTGACCAAAATACACAAATAACAAATTTGGGGGCTAGGGAGATAGCTCAATGGTCTAAGTGCCTGCCAGTCAAGTGCAAGGACCTGGGTTTGATCCCTAGTACCACATGCTGTGCTGCCCCTGGAGGCCCAGGCATATCATGCCAGCCACTAAAACTGGGCATGGTGCTTGTTCCTGTAATCTCAGCTCTGGGGGAGCTGAGACAGGAGGATCATGATGAGTCTGAACTGCATATGGGACCCTGTACCAAATAAATAAATAAATAAAAGATAAAAAAAAAAACCCAAAGTTTAACAATAAGAAAACAAAATGTGGGTTAAAAAAATGAACAGAGCATCTATTAGGTATCTCTATAAGGAAAAGCATGTTTATGGCTAGTCATAAATATGAAAAGATGCTCAGTAGTACGTGCCATTAGGGAACCACAAATAGGAATAATACAATATGGAGCGCTACACATTCACTAGAATGTTCTGACTCCAAACCACGGACATCGCCATAACTGATAAGGACATGGAGTAACACAAACCTCGCTCTTTTGCTTTGGTACTGATGCACAATCCCTATGTTGGAGGACAGTTGGCCAACTGTGAGCAAAACTAAATATTCTCTTGCTATACAATAAATCAATCACATCCCATGCTCTTTATCTAAATTTGCTGTAAAACTTACGTTTAGGGGCAGAGAAGAGAGCCCAGTGCACTAAAGCACTTGCTTCGATAATCCTAGGTAATGCAGGGGCTGTGGTTCAGTTCTGGGCATAACATACCACACCTGCTCCACCCATAGGGTGGGCTGCGCTGGACAGAATCTGGGAGTGGTGTTCCACTACTGCAATCCTAGAGCTGGAGAGGCTGAAATCAGAAGGATCACCACAAGTTTGAGCTGCGTAGTAAGACCCTGTAACAACCAAACATATTAAAACAAACCAAAACAATGGCAACAAAAAAGCCCATCTGTAAAACAAACCTGCACAGAGATCTCTGCAACAGCTTTGCTGATAAACTCCTGAACTCAAAAGCAATAAGCGTTCCCTCCAGAAGCTGAGCTGGTAAACAAGCTGCAGTACATCAGACCATGAACTATTACTTGATGATTAAAAACTATACTATGCAATTCAAAAATTTCCGTGAGCATTACTAAATGAAAGAAACCCACCTGAGAAGAGAACTCATAGTATGCTTCTGCTCTGAGATTATAAGAAAGACAAAACCATGGGTATGGATGGTAAGAGGAGGCGTGGTCTGCAGAGACTGGAGCAGAGGAGAGAATGAGGGGACAGAGCACAGCCACTATTCGGGAAGTGCCACAATTTTGTGGGATCCAGTGCTGATGGATACATGCTACTGTAATACCAAACTTGCTGAAATGTCAAAACAGAACTGTACTGTACATTGCACACTGCATAATAAAGATGAGCAAATGTAGGTTCACTGGTTGCAATACGTTACTATTTGAATAGGGGATCTCGAGGTTATGTGTGTGTGGGAGGCAGGGGCTCTGGGGCAATATCCATACTTGCTTTTTATCTCTGCTTCAAACCTAAAACTGTCTTTAAAAATAAAACTGAAAAAAAATGGACATGATTAAGGCATTTGATATTCATACAGATAATGATGTTGAGCTAGACTGCCTATGTTATAGGGTAATGATATCATTAAACTTCTTTTCTGGAGGGTTAACAATTCAAGTTTGCATACCAAAAATTAGAGAAAAAGAAGGGCTACAAGGATAGCCAATATTTTGTCCCTCGCCCTTCAAAGTTATTGAGGACTCAGGATATAAGAGAACTTGTGATGTAATATCCTATAACTCAGTGGTGTCCCAAATTTTCTGTTCAAGGAGATTATGGGGCCACAGAGGAAAATGATTGATGAGATATAGTGTGCCTAAGGAGAGTCACCTAGAGAGAAAATATTCTCTCAGGCTTTCACAGAGAGCAAACTGGTCAAGCAATGGCCATGTCTCATCCAGAAGGCTGACTCTAATGAAAGATCTAGAAACTGCTATACATGATTTCAGGGTAAATGCTGAGTAGATTTGACTGACCTTGTCAGGTACAAAGTTATAATTTTTTTTATTATATAAGTCCTGCTTTATCTTGGTCTTAACCATTCCATAGAAAAGTATTTCCATGACATATAAAAAGTAAAGCCATAATAATATGCTGAGCTGTTCAAGTCAACAACTTCTGACATTGCCAGTTCTTCAGATATCCCACCACTACCATGGACTATTGGACTATATTGAGTTATTTTGCTAAAGACATGCACCTACAATATTTGAATGGCATTGGAACACCAATCTCTGACAAAACAACACACAAAAGGGAGATATAAATGAAGGACCATTTTGTAATATACATATATATATATATGTATATATACATATATATGTAAGTATATGTATATATAGAAAATAATTAGGATTGATATATAGCTACTTTTTCTTAGCTCAATGAGAATAAATCTTTGTACTATTAGCATTTAACCAACACATCTCTACACCTTGTACTCTAAATAAAAACTATGGAGATGACAATATGCAATGTATTAATTATTATAACTGTCCTACTAACCTATTTTGAAATTGCCTCATTGTTATTTCTTTCTCATTAAAATTAATAAAAAAGGAAATGAAATTGGATATAAATATTAGAGCAGTGGATCAGTTAGGGAGCTAGTCCAGAATCTGATTTTAACAACAAATCTATTTGAAGACAATATTAATGTTAACTTCAAATATCTTTAATTTAGATCCATAATACATATTGAGCAAGTTCGGTGCATGGCAAAATTTCATATTAAACTGTTGCCTTTAGGATCTGGGGTGATAGCTTGGCTAAGCTCCTGCCAGGTTCCGTCCCCAGTACTGCATTGCCATGCTGTCCCTGAGGTCCCAGGTCACCTTGCCAGCCACCAAATCCAAGCATGCTGGCACATGCCTGTAATCACAGCGCTGTGGAGACTGAAAACAGGATGATCACTATGACTGTGAGCTGCGTAGTGAGACCCTACATCAAATACACAGAAATGAAGAAAAAAAAAAAAAAAAAAAGGTAGTTTCTTAACTTCACGTTTTAACACTTTACCATTTCAGACACTATGTCCTCTGAAGTTACCTCATTTCCATACCAATTAAGTTAAACAGTGGTAAATTTTGTGGTCCAAGTGCCATTATTAATTGTTACCTGAATTAAAGATGTCCAGATACTTGCTCACACAGATGAAGGGAAAGTAATTTCTTAATGGTACTAGTACCTTCTTCTTCTTCTTCTTCTTCTTCTTCTTCTTCTTCTTCTTCTTCTTCTTCTTCTTCTTCTTCTTCTTCTTCTTCTTCTTCTTCTTCTTCTTCTTCTTCTTC
>PVJA010045736.1:0-15481 GCA_004027025.1 Myocastor coypus | reverse complement strand
ATATGCAATATGTCAACTTTCAAAGAAAAAAAGGGGGAAAAGAAAAAAAAAAAAAAAAGTAATGTGGATTTAGAAAGGTTAATGTTTAGTTGTTTGATCAATCTTATATACCTATATGTATTAATCTAAACTGATCCGATGATGAAAATATGTAATATAACCATTGTTAAATTTAAACAATAAAAGAATTGAAAAAAAATAAAAAAATAAAAAAAAACACACAAAAATAAATAAATAAATAAAATAAAAAATAAAAAAATAAAAAAATTTTAAAAAAGAATTTTTTTATTTTATTCTTTTTTCTTGTTTCAGAACTTTGTTTGTTTATTTATTTATTTTTATGGCCTGCTCAGCCTGCCTTGAGGGCAGGGCTGGCACAGCATGTGGTGCCTGGGATCGAACTTTGGTCCCTCCAACCACCTAAGCTTTCCTAAGCAGGCACTTTAGACCACTGAGCCATCCTGCTGGGCCCCTTAATTCTTTATTCTTTGTGTTAAGTCTCTTTCCCTTTTTCTTACCTGTTGTACCTTTCAGATTTTATTTATTATTTCAGGTCCTTACACTTGGGAGACAATACAAGGTTTACATATGTGAGTCTGGTTTATTTTACTTATGGGTATAGCCTCTAGTTGCTTTCATTTACTAATAAAAGACTCAAGTTTATCTTTACTTATAGCTAAGGGATACTCCATTATCTAAAAATACTACATCTTTTTAATACATTCCTCATATGATAGGCAATTGGGTTGTTTCTAAGATTTAGGTATGACAAATTGTGCTGCTACAATCATGGGTGCTCACACAATGCCATGGTATGATGTTTTCATTTCTTCTTTAAAAAATGGCAATAGCCAGAAGGCTTGAATGGGACTTCTTTTTTTTTTTTTTTTTTTTTTTTGAATGGGACTTCTAATGCTAGTTTTCTGAGGGCTTTCCACACTGATTCATAGATCGTGTACCAATCTACACACCCACCTACAGTGAAGGAGGGTTCCTTTTGAACTGTAGCCTCTGCAGTATTTGTTATTAGTTGGTTTCTTGATGACAACTATTCTTTCAGGAGTGAAACGCAATCTCAGTGTTCCCTTAATTTGCATTTCTCAAATGACCAGTGCTATGGAACATTTTTTTATGTATTTATTTGCTGTTTGTTTTTCTTCCTCTGAGAAAGGTATATTTATCTCAGATGCCTATTTTTGGATTGGGCCTCTTATTTTGGTTGCCTAATTTTTTTTTAGTTATTTATATATTCTAGATAGAAGTCCTTTGTGTGAGTGATGGTTGGTTAAGATTTTTGCCAAACTTGTCGGTTGTTTGTTCATTCTGTTGGTGATTTCTTTTGACATGCAGAAACTTCTCAATAAGATGAGATCCCAGTTGTTGGTACTTTGAAGTATTTCCTGTGCAGTTTGGTTTTTGTTGACAAATTCTCTGCCTACCCGTATGTCTTCAAGACTTCAACAGACTTTCTGTTCCCTTTCAGAGATGATCATGTGGTTATTTTTGACTCTGTAGAGATGGAGCATTACATCTATAGATTTGCATGTGTTGAACCATCTTTACATTCCTTGGATGATTCCCCACCTCATCATGGTGTATCATCTACCCAACAATATCTTTGCATTCTATTGGCTAGTATTTTGTTGAGGTTTTTTTTTTTTTTTTTTTTTTTTGCATCTATGTTCATGAGGGAGATAGGCCTATAGTTCTCTTCTTTGATTGGGTGTTTCTCGAGTTCTGATTATCAGTGTCCATTTGTTCAAAGACTCAGTTCAGCTCTGCTACCTCTTCACTAATATTTTGTCTAGCTGACCTATCTCTTGAAGATAATGAGGTATTAAGGTCCCTCATTAATATTGTGTTATTCATTATTCAGTTTTTTTATGTCCTTTAAAATTTGTCTTAAACTATAGTTAGGTGCTCCCATATTTAGTGTATACATATTTATGACCATTATTGCTTCCTCTTGAAGTTTTCCCCTAACCAGTACATAGCGACCCTCTTCATCTTGTTTGATCATTCCTGGCTTGAAGTTCACATTGTCTGTTACCAGAATGGCTTTTCTCTGAGTTCCTGGTGCATGGAGGATTGTTTTCCATCCTTTGACTTTCAGCCTATAAATTTCCTTTTGAGTTAAATGTGTTTCTTGTATATAATATATTATTGGATTTTGTTTATTGATTCACTCTACCAGTATATTTCCTTTAATTGGTTAACTGAGACCATATACATTGGTTGTTATGGTCCATTTGTATTGGCTTATCTTTGCTGTGTTATTTTTCTTCTGTTTGTTCCCTCCTTTTCCTATGTTTAATTACTTACCCTATTTAATGCTTTCTTTGTGTTTTTGTTCTTGGAGTTGTGGTCATTTTAATTCCTTTCTTTTTTTTTGTCTTTTTGAGACAGGGTCTTGCTATGCAGTTCAGGCTGGTCCTGAGCTCACTTTTGTAGCCCAGGCTGGTCTCAAACTCGCATCAATCCTCCTGCCTCAGCCTCCCAAGTGCTGGGATTACAGGCGTGAGCCACCATGCCCGGCATTTTAATCCCTTTCTAGAATATCTTTCAGCATTTTTGAGGGGGTCAGTGGTGGCTTTATTGGCCAGGTGGCTACCTGAGGGGGATGAAGCATGAGGAGTGAGTGGCACCACTGCCAGGCCAGCCATGCTTCATGGGTTTGTAGGTGATGAAGAACTGGCCCAGGTAGTGGCCAATCATCTCAGGCTTGATCTCCACCTGGTTGAAAGTCTTGCCATTGTGGATACCCATCATGCTGCCCACCATCTCAGCAGGATGATCATGTTGCAAAAGCATGTCTTCACCACCTCACCTTCTCCATGGGTGGTGCCTCCTTTTTGGCTTTGTACAGATAATTCAGTAATGAGTGCTACTTCCCCCAAAGTCCACAATTCAGCTACCTCCACTGCCGAGCACTGTAGAGCTGCATCAGCTGTTCATAGAACGTGTCCAGCAGCTAGTCGAGGTCCACGCTGCAGTAAGTAAACTTGTGGAAGATTCGCTTCTTCTTTTGCTCCACTTCCGCCATCTTGCCAGGTCTTCAGAAAAGACCACCCTCTTCATGTCTGCGCAGTTACCTCGCCTCTTTCAGGTTTTTTTTTTTTAACTGGGTCGATTTGGTGGTTATGAACTTCTTCAGTTGTTCTTTGTCATGAAAGTATTTCACTTCTCCATTAATTTTGAGAGGCAGTTTTGTATATCAATCTGAGTTGGAAGTTGTTTTCTTTTAGGATTTGAAATATTTCACATTCTTTTGGCCTTCATGGTTTGTGCTGAGAAATCTGATGTGATTCTGATGAGCTTTTCTGTAAACATCATCTCTTTCTTCTAAAAGCTTTTAGTATGTTGTGATTTTGTTGAATTTCTGGGATCTTGATTATTATCCCAGTCTGAAATGTAGGTTCATTTTAGTTAACGTTAGTTGGAGTTCTATATGCCTCATTTACTCTTTCTCTATATTTGAGAAGTTTTCTGCTATTACTTTTTCAAGTATTCTTTTTTTTTTTTTTTTCTCTCCTTGTACTTTAGGGAAGGGTCTCCAGGGCATTCAGGGTCTCACTAATAGATCAGACCATAGTGATCTACCTGTTCACAGCCTCTCAAGAGCCGGGATTACAGGTGTGCACCAAGACACCCAGTCTCAATTGCTGTCTCAGTGTGCCCTGGGGGCGGGGCCAGCACAGCATGCCAGGGATGAATCCCAGCCATTGTGTCTACCTAAGCAAGTGCACTTTTTTTAATTTGTTTGTTTTTTTGTTTGTTTTTCAGAACCAGCAATTGAATTCAAGACCTTGCCCTTGCTGCAAGTGCTTTAATCCTCTGAGCTATTTGGCTGGCCCCAGGGTCTTCTTCAGATGCACTCAACAATTCTTTCATTAAAGTTATTATTTCCTCTTTTGCCTAAAAAAAATATTTCTAATCTAATTTCTTCTATCCCTATCTGAAGCTGTTTCATTACCTCAGTTGAAATCATTTCAGAGATTTCAGGTGTGTGACTTCTAGTTTCTTCTATGCTGATGTCTCTGAAATTTTTCCTGGGTGGTCTAGGGGCTTGAGTTTACATGTTTCTTCTTCATTGTAACATTTTTTGTTTCAGAAAGAACTCTTTATTTTTATTTCTGTGATAAGTTTGGGGAAATTTTGATAGTAGATAGCGATATAACTATTATAAGAGCCACTCTATAAAGGACCTGGAGCCTCCACCACGACTGCAACAACTCCACGCCACCGAGGGTCTTCTGGTCCCTTGAAGTCAGGGAGTCAATGAGTCACATAGCCTGAAATTCCAATAAATAATTTAGAAATGAGGAAGATGATGACTGAGCTACAGAATGAGTGAAAGCTGTGAAGACCTGAAAAACTTTGAAGCTCAGCAAAGAAGGGAAGTCTACTAACAATAATCCATAGAGGGCCAGGGAGATAGCTCAGTGGCATAATTGCTTGCCTGGCAAGCACAAGGTCCTGAGTTCAATTCCTGGTACCAGAAAAAAAAAAAAATAAAAGAATAATCCATAAAGTGATTTCATTTGAAGATCCTTAACTGTCGCTTGTTAATAAAACTTTCATTGTCCTCTGAGCCTACCATCTGCAGGATCTAGGAAATTAACTCCCTAGTGACTATTCACAAGACATCAATCAATTTTGAGAAGAGGCTTCAACTGTGAGAAAATGTTGTTCAGATTCTGCCAGCATCTCATCAAGCCCTCCATGGTGTTTCTCAAAACAGAATTACATTTTGCTCTTGTGAGTAGGAAACCTGTGGTACCAGGACATGTCCTTGTGTG
This sequence comes from Myocastor coypus, assembly GCA_004027025.1. Classification (NCBI taxonomy): domain Eukaryota; kingdom Metazoa; phylum Chordata; class Mammalia; order Rodentia; family Myocastoridae; genus Myocastor; species Myocastor coypus. Next base: position 10,682 of record PVJA010045736.1, on the reverse strand, counting down.
TCCATTGTGGCCAGTAGAGCACTTTGGTGACCTGTGTCCTGAAGAAGTAGCCTATTTGCTTTAGGTGACCTGGAGAGTCAGGACAATGGTGGAAAGACATTTCCAAGGACCTCTCTCACCTTTTCCATGCAAGATAGCTTTGAAGCTGGACAGAGTGCAAAGCACGTTCATGTCCACGTTCTTCCTAGAAAAGCTGGGGACTTTCACAAGAATGAAAGCATCTGCAATGAGCTGGAGAAACCACAACAAAGAAGAAGAAGATTCCCCAGCCTCTTGGAGGTCAGAGAAAGAAATGGCAGCAGAAGCAGCTGTCCTCCAGGCCTACTTTCAGTAACAATGCATGAAAGTAATTCAAATCCCAAGACATAAGAAAATGGGCCTCATTCTCTATGACTTCACAGCACTGGAAATGAAGCTGAGCAGACTTTATTACATTCTGCAACCTTTTGCAAAGCATTTTATTGTACTTGCGGAAGCCATCAGGGATCACGTTTTAATCATGATGAGTGACAGGCTAAACTTCAAACAATGGCATTCATGCCCTTCTACACTTGTGCAGCTCTGTACTTAAGGATAGCTAGAACCTCTTCCAAATTGTTCTTTAGCCTCCATGAAAATAAAATGGTTTTTAGGGGCCTGGCGGGATGGCTCGGTGGTCTGGAGAGCCTGCTTGGGGAAGCTTGGGCAGCTTCAGGGACCGCAGTTCGATCCCCGGCACCACATGCTGCGCCAGCCCTGCCCTCGGGGCGGGCTGAGTCGGCCATGAAAATGAGTGAATAAACAAACAAAGGTTCTGAAACAATAAATAAATAAAATTTAAAAAAATAAAAAAATAAAAAATAAATAAAATGGTTTTTAATTTTTTAAAAAAAGACAAAAAAGAGAAATGAATTCACTTTTTCTGATTCCACCCACAAAAAAAAAAAAAAAAAAAACTGGATTCCAGAGGTAGTGACAGTGAGCTTTCACGCACAGCCTTGCAACAGTGGTACCCATGCATACAGAGAGGTGAACCAGCATGGAGAAGCTGTGTGTTCCTATTCCTAACTCATAGGAGCCTCTATCCTGAAGGATCTGACTGCCACCCCACATAGTCAGAGACCATGTTACGTACCTCTCCTAGCACAGCTGTACCTGGTGACTCATAATATGATCCGCTTTGTTGTGAACAGGAGCCAGCTCTCCTTGCGCTTTCCCAAGCCTTGTCCTTGGGCAGCCATGACTGTTTCTGTTCTCTCAAGCCTTGTTCTTGGCTGGGTACCAGAGTCTCCTCTTGCTGAGCTACCCACTCTCCATGAACCTACAAAAGACCCCATCATCGGTACAAGAGATCTGGTCAGGTTTCTAGTGCCAGAGTGGTCCTTCTCAGAACAAAAATTCTACAATTAACCTGTCTGATTGAGCTAAAAAAAAAAGTGTCTGTTCTTCAGAAATATCTTCTGTATGTCAGAGATTCTTGGTTTGTGTCTCTCCCAAGATTCTGCCTTCCCTATTGATTGAGAGTGGGATGTCGCTTCTTTTTGGCACTGTCCTCCTTTTTTGTATAGGGCTTTAGTGAGGTTATCACCCCAGTGCCTCCCAGCATTATGACCCAAGGGAGAACATATAGTTGAGACAGATATGACATACTAGATACAGTACAATCAGTAATAATGACATCAAGTGAAATTTAGAAATTGACAAACTTTGGTAATTAATGTTTTTGTATTCTAAACCATAGGAGTACAGACTATAGTTATATAATAAAATACATCATAAATAGGGAATTCATAGGCAAACTAGTTCCCTGGGCACCTGGTCTCATCCAGGTACCTCCACACCACAAATCTGGGATCCTCTAAGCAGACTAGTTCACCTGAGCTCCCATAGAATTAATTTTTAAAAAGAATAGTACAACCTGTTGATTGAAATAGACATTAGTGAAATCACTATGGAAATTATACAGAGGTTCCTCAGAAAACTAAAACTACAGTAACCATATGACCAGCTACCCCATCACCATGCATGTGCTGTAGGAAATGAAGCCACCATAGTATGGGGACACCTGTGCACCAAAGGCTACTCCAGAAAAATTCACAGTAACCAGGCTATGGAACCAGCCTAAATGCCCATCAACAAGTGCTAGAAAAGGAAAATGTGGTATAGTGCACAAAGGAGTACTATTCAGCCATAAGGAAAAGAGAAATTATGTCATATGAAGGGAAATAGATAATACTGGAGATAAGACCAAAAATAGCCACTGGAGATATATCATATTAAATAAAATGAGCCAAACTTAGAAAAGAAAATATTGCCTATTTTATTTAATGTGTGAAATATAAAACGTGACATAGCAGTAGCAATAAAAGGTAGGCCAGCGAGATAGCTCAGTGGTCTAAAGTTCCTGCTTAGTCAAGCTTAGGCAAAGTGCAGGGACCATGGTTCAATACCAAGCACCACATACCATGCCAGCCCTGCCTCCAGGGTGGGCTAAGTTATAAATAAATAAACAAACAAACAAACAAATAAATAGTAAACTGTTAAAAAAAGAGGAAAAGTATGATGGTAGGGGAAGGATATTTAGTGAAGATAACAGAAGAAATATATAATCAAAATATGTCATATGCATTAATAAAGTACCATAAGGAAACCTAATATTTTATAAAATGAATAGACACTAATGAAGTATAATTAAAAGATCAGAAAAAACAATCAAATTAAATTCATGCTCATATATACATGTATAGTAATAGCGATGCCTGAGCTCCTAAATATTGCTTTAAAAATGGTGAAACAACTCAGCAACCTAAAAGCTGACAAAAGTAATAGGTAAGTACATACTGGATGAAAATAAGGTCAGAGAGAAAATGCTGGAAATCCCTGTTGACAGCGCTCTCCTAACTCTCCCACTATTCTTTGTAGTGATAGTCGTCATTCATTTACTAAGATTTTTCCTGAAAAGTTTTCCATTTCCTTTTAAAAACCCATGGCTGGGGAGATAGCTCAGCAGTCTAAGTACCTGCCTGGAAAGCACAGGGTCCCGAGTTTGGTCCCTGGTACCACGTGCGGTGCCGGCATCAGAACTCTAGCCGTGCAGTGCCAGCCACCAAAACCAAGCATGGTGGTGCATGCCTGTAATCCTAGCGCTAGAGAAGCCGAGATGGGAGGATCACTATGGGTCCAAGCTGCAAGGGAGAACCTATACCAAATAAATAAATAATTTTTTAAATAATTTTTTTACAACCCCACTTAAGTTTTATTGCAATCTGTTCTTTAAAACGTGATTACAGATCAGGGCCGGGGAGATAGCTCTGTGGCACAAGCGCCTGCCTGGCAGATGCAAGGTTGTAAGTTTGAACCCCAGTCCCACAAAAACAAACAAACAAACAAACAAAAGTGATTACAGGTAAAGTGAAAAATAAATGTCCGTATTGCTCCCTAGAATTCTAGCCTCCTCCTCCTCCTCCCTCAAAAGTTGTAAGTATACAAATTCGTGTTTATGCTATAAATATGAGCACTGTGCTTAAGATCAGCCTGAAATATGTGTTTTTCTGTCCCTTTTGTGGCTTTGTGTGCCCTCAGCACAGGCAGAGAGGGGCTGCAGAGCATCCGCCCACACAGTCCACGGCATCCTGCTTAGCCTTTCCAGCCCCAAGACATCATTTCGAATGTTTTAATCAGCACAGCGTTGTAGTGAATGCTCTTGTGCTCACACATGGAAAATTTCTTCATGTTATGTACTCAACCCAAACTGCTATGCGTATCTTTGTGTCATAACAATTAACATATAAAACATAACCTCCCATTCAGGAAAGTATACCAGCACCCTTATCACTGCAACCTTGCTGAACATTATCAAACTTTCCAATTTTTCTTATTATGATGGAAATAAGTGATTTTGTTTCAATGTGCATGTTTCTGATGACTAAAAATGTCAAGCAGCTTCTCAGTGTTTATCTACCATTTACAGTGGTCCTTCATTTATCACAGGGGCTGTATTCCAGACATGACCACCATAAGTGAAAACCAGTGAAGTAGCGACATTACTTTTATTTTAGTGTTTATACATATTTTGAGGCTTTATGAACCCTTGCCACTCTCATAAACATTTCCCACACTTTTAAAAACACTTCTAGTGCTGGCCAAGTAGCTGAGCAGATTAAAAACACCTGCAAGCAGGTGCAGGGGCCTGGAGTTCCATCCCAGGGCCTATCCTGCCGGCCATGCCTCCAAGGCTCCCTGAGACAGCAATTGAGACTAGGCATAGTGGCAGGCAGCTACAATCCCAGCTCTTGGGAGCCTGGAAACAGGTGGATCACTACAAGTCAGAGCTAGTAGTTAGACCCTGAACACCCTATAGACCCTTCCCTAAAAACAAAGAAATAAATAAGCATTAAAACATTTCGGGGCCCAGCAGGATGGCTCAGTGGTCTAAAGCGCCTGCTTAAGAAAGCTTGGGTGGCTGCAGGGACTGCGGTTCAATCCTTGGCACCACATGTTGTGCCAGCCCTGCCCACAGGGCAGGCTGTGCTGCCATAAAAATAAACAAACAAATAAAAGTTCTGAAACAAGAAAAAAATAAAATAAAAATTTTAAAAAATTAAAACATTTCTAATGTTTCTAATCATTTTCTAAACTCAAAAACCATGTCATTTTAACAACATACATATACTATACGGTACAATATGTATTCATCTGCTGAAGAAATACGTACTGTAAACAGTGTATTTTATTGTGACTTAATATTCTTTTAATATGTCAGAAATAATGTTTTTAATATATTTTATGTAACTTAAATTTTTTAGGCAAAAATCATTAAAATCACAAATAGTATACATATAAATATGTATACAGTCCTGTACATTACTGTAAAATCCTATATAGCAAAAAATCCACAACTGATAATTTATACTAATATATTTTGAAAACCTGTGAAACAATGAGTCCTCAAAAGTTGGACCATGGAATAGTGAGGGATTACTATACGTTTCCTCCATTTGTGAACTGCTCTTCTGTGACCTTTCCTTGTTTTTTTTACTATCTTATCCTGTTTGTTATATTGTTACATTTTTGCAAATATATTCCAGATATATATATATATATATACATATACATATATATATATATATATATATATATATATATATATATATATATATCAGATTTTGCTTTTCCAGTCATCTGTTGATGTGTAGGGGATATCAGCTCTCAATCGGGGTTAATTTTATCCTAGCAAAAGAAGTGCCTGTTTAGACTTCAATCTACCTTAGAGAGATCAGAGTTTACTAAGACAGAGCCAACTCTGCATAATCCTGCCTGAGATACCTCAATCTTTCACTCCTTCCCCACCCTTGTTAAGATGTTGTAAACATAAGAGATGACAGGAAAATGGAGCTAATTACAAAGAAGAATCCCATGACTTCATAAGTCAAAAACTACACATGCCACCGTGGTTGCCATGGAAACCAAGAAGGTATTTAAGCAGAGATGAAACAAACAATGAGGCCAGATATGTCTCTGATCTGTAAGGATGGGGAAGCACATTTGGATGCCAGCCAGACATTTAAGATCTGTAGTCCAGGAAGGATTCAATGACTGGCTTTATTTCTGGTCTGAGATGGAAATAATCTCTCCACTTCATATGCAGGCACCAGTGAGATTTCCATGGGCAAAATTCCATGGATTTCATTTCCTGTGGTGGGGTCTCTGGCCTCCAGGCTTGCAAAGCCACTTCTGGGTGGCTATGACACCATAGCTGAGTTCAGTTAGTTGCCCAGGAGTGGCTGAGGACTGGGAGCCATGGCCACAAAAGAAGAAAACAGTCATACTCTCTGATCAGGTTAGACTTAATTGGCGTTTGATGTTCTTTTGATCTCTAGTGAAACTGGTTTTTGGGCCCTCCCTCCTAGACATGGGTAGCTATTTGTTATCAATTCTCCCAGACGAGAGTTGCTGGGAAGTTGGTTGTCTGTTAGTTCTCTCAGGCAAAAGATCTGTGAGAGGGTTTGTGCTCTCTTCCAGATGAGTGACTGTGAAAGGTTGGTTGCTTTTACACTCAGAGGACTCCTCTGCATTTGGTTTGATTTAAACCAGTGTAAAGTGTAAAATGGATTAAACCAGTCTAAAGTCTAACTTGGTAAAGGAAAGATTAGAGGGGACCAAATTTCTTCCTAGGATATTGTTGTCTGTTTGTTTGTCTGCACTGCTTGTTTTGTTTCCTCCATGGACCTTCATTCCCTGATGCACCCACACCCTGAGATCACAACGGAGTCCCCAGTCTGGGCTTGGGGAGTTGTAATTGCCCTGCTCCTGCCCCTCCTGCCACTTAAAACAGTCTATTTGGAAATCTGGAAAAATTCAGACCCTGCTCAATTGCTCCACTCACTGCAGTCATCGCCACTGTGTTCAATTGTATTAGCCTCAGACTTTTACTTTTACTTCTAGTGATCTGGAACTTTGACAAATTTAAAGGTGAATATGGGGTGAAAATGACGACATGAAAGCTCACTGTGCTATGTAAATGAAATGGTCTTCTTTTGGAGTAGGCTGACTGGCCAAGGGGATGATCAGTCCTCACACAGCCAGTAGAGTATGGGAGGTAGTAACAGAGAAAGCCAGGACACACAGACATCAGAAAGCAATGAATGTTGATCCTGACAGAAGAAAGAGTATTACTACCTGAGCACACGGGACATTCTGTGGTTCAGGGCCTACATAATAAAACCCATCTGCTCAAGACATCTACGGCAGAACTGCTTGCCTGCTGCCTTCATACATCCAGATTTGGAAACCTGTGTGACTCAGTGGCCAGTAAATGTGTGACTCGTGCTAGCAACAGCCCAGTTTTTCACCCACAGCATGAAGCAGGCGTCTGCCTACAGGGAACCCTCCCTTTCAAAGAGATGAAGATGGATTTCACCGAGATCAAACCTACAGTTGGAAATAAAATGTATTTGTTGGTGCCTGCTTGCACCTACTCAGGGTGGATAGGGGCCATCCCAGTCTCCGGTTACTGTAATTTTTTCTACTTTCTATTTTTATGATTTTGACTATTTATCCCATATTAGTAAAATTATATCGTGTGTGTGTGTGTGTGTGTGTGTGTGTGTGTGTGTGTGTGTGTGTGGCTTGCTGACTGGCTGCCTGGCATTTTTAACTTATGAAAACATCTTCAGGGTTTATCTATGTTCTGGCATATATTTGGAGATTCATTTTTTAAAAGGCTGCCTAGCATACTGTGTCAGTGAACTTCCCATTAGTATGGAAAACTATCTGAGGGAAAGGAGGAAAGAGTTATTTTTGTTCAGTTTCAGTTCCTGCTGCTTGGTTCCATTGGTTCAAGCCCATGGTGAGGCAGAGGCAGAGCTTGGTGGCAAGACGCTGTGGTGGAGCAGACCTGTTCACTTCTTGCCATCCAGGCAGGAGAGAAGAAAAGGGAAATATCTCAGGATTGGTATCAATATCAGTATCTATGTATTTATAGAGATATCTTAGGATCCAGTTTTCTTCCACAAGGCTTCACCTCTTAAAGTTTCTGCCACCTCCTGGTAGCGCTGCCCCCTGGGGCTATGCCTGCAACAGTGAGCCTTTGGAGGAACACCCCAAATTTTAAGCCTTAATGTTCCAATTAAGCAATTAATTCATTCATCAACGGCAATTGAGGTGTTAACTCCTCCCGTGTAGAGTAGGGGTCTGTCTACATTATGTAAATACCTCTTCAAAGTTTTACTTTAATTCTCTCAGAAATACAGTTGGATCACCACATAAGTAGATTCTACAACCATGGGTTCAAAAAAATGTAGAAATGATTTGGAAAAAAGAAGACCTAGGGGCTGGGGAGATAGCTCCGAGGCACAAGTGCCGGCTGGGCAAGTGCAAGGTCGTGAGTTCGAACCCTGGTCCCACACAAAAAAAAGAAGACCTAGAAAGTTCAAAGAGGGGCCCGGCAGGATGGCTCAGTGGTCTAAAGTGCCTCCTTGGGGAGGCTTAGGCGGCTTCAGGGACCCCGGTTCAATTCCCGGCACCACATGCTATGTCAGCCCTGCCCTCGGGACGGGCTGAGCCGGCCACAAAGACGAGTGAATGAACAAATAAATGTTCTGAAACAAGAAAAAAAAAAAAAAATCATCAATTTAAAAAAAAGAAAGTTCAAAGAAACAAAACTTGAATGCGCCACCTGCTGAGTGCTATGCCAAATCTACACAACGAAGCACTGAGCAGTTGTGGGTTGCTGCAGCCTCTTTCCCTGCACAGAGCCACAGAGCTTGAGCAGGCCCAGTCCAGCTTGTACACTGTGGAGCCAGGCCTGGGAGGCTTCTCTCTGCAGTGAGCACGCACAGGATTTGTTTTCTTTCCATCTTTTCTGGAACACTGGAGTATAACAACAATTGCATTGCGTTCACATTGCATTGTACATCTAGATAGGATTTGAAGCACACAAGTGCTGCACACAGATTATGTGCAAGTGTTACATCATTTTACGCAAGGGGCCCAAGCCCCTGTGGATTTTGTTGTCTGTGGCCATATTACAGCCAGTTTCCCATAGTGCTGGAGGAATTTCCCAAATTTTAAAGGAAATTTTCTGATGCAATTTTCTATAGCTGCTAGGCTTTTATGATCCTGACAATGGCAAAGGACAGGATGTCTCTATACCTTTACAAACATTTGGGGTTTTTTGCTATTTTTTTTAAAAGTGGCTATCTTGATGGCATTATATGTTTTATGTTTTTGATTTTTTATTCCTTTAGTAATTAGTAATGTTGGGGCCTGGCAGGATGGCTCAGTGGTCTGGAGCGCCTGCTTGGGAAAGCTTGGGCAGCTTCAGGGACTGCGGTTTAATCCCCGGCACCACATGCTGCGCCAGCCCTGCCCTTGGGGCAGGCTGAGCCAGCCATAAAAATGAGTGAATAGACAAACAAAGGTTCTGAAACAAGAAAAAATAAATGAATAAAATAAAAATTTAAAAAAAATAATAATTAGTAATGTTGAACATCTTTTTACATACCTATTAGCAGTTTGTATGTAAATGAGGAAATATCTGCAGAACCTTTTCTTGCGTACTGAATCAGCTTGATTTCCTATTTTTTTGAGTTGTAAAGGTTCTTTTGTGCTGTGTAGATAACCCCTTTATTAAATGTACGGTTTGCAAATGCTTTCTTTTGTTTTTTTTAACTTTTAATAAGAGATAACAATATGAGAGTTTCAAAACATGTTAGTAGCACACTCACAATAATTGACACACTGCATTTTGGTGTCCTCACAAAAGCTATACAGAGCACAGGGTGCAGCCATGACAAATTTTCTAATCGATGTTGGTTCAGAAAAAAAGAAAAAGAAGAAAAAGTTTTCTTCTCTTTGAACTAGGAGGAAGTAGTTGTATTCATAGTCCAGTGTTTCATAACTTTCTTCCATTTCCATGGGTTGTTTCATCACTCTATTAGGGTATCTCTTGATAGCTAAAAGTTTTATGTTTGGGGTAATCTTATTTATTTAGTTTTGCTTTTCTTCCTTATGCTGTTGGTAGCACATCCTAGAAATTACATGTTAAAATAAATGCATTATTTGAGTATCTGTATTTATGTGGCAATTAATAAATCACACATTGAAGTTGGTTCATTATTTTTATTATTTCTTAGATGTTTATTTTTGCCTTTGAGGAATGCTCTGTAAGATATTAGATGCCCACATGTTGACTCAGTTTGCACAAAGGAAGACTTATGCTCATTTCTGCATCCCCAGCATTGGAACAGTAACTAATATATATATATATATATATATATATATATATATATATATATATATATATATTTAGAATTTTATTTTATTTCATTTTCTTGTTTCAGAACTTTTTTTGTTTATTTATTTATTTATTTTTATGACTGGCTCAGCCTGCCCTGAGGGCAGAGCTGACACAGCATGTGATGCTGGGGATCGAACCACCATCCCTGCAGTTGCCTAAGCTTTCCTAAGCAGGCGCTTTAGACCACTGACCCATCCTGCCAGACCCTGGAACAGTAACTAATATTATGTATGCAAAGTTCAATAAATGTTCCTGTGGTGATGAAAGGAAACACACATATTTAAATTTCTATGCTATATTACTTCAGCTGAGTCTCAGGAAAATGAGAAGACATCTGCCCAGCAGACTGCGGCAGAGCCTGCTCACCACATCCTTTTTCCCAGCTGTTTCCAAACTCAGGAGACTATCTGGTGAGCTGAAGTTTGGCCACTGAGATGCAAATGGAAATCTTCTGGGTGGGGCTTATTTCTTTTTTATGATTTAATATTTTTATTATTTAAATTTAACAATGGTTATATTACATGTTTTCATCATCAGATCAATTTAGATTAACAGATATAGGTATATAATATTGATCAAGCAATTAAACATTAACACTTTCAATATATATTACTTTTTTCTCTTTTCTTTTCCCCTTTCTTATTTTAAAAGTTAACACAATGTATATTGTCCTCACAATAGTTCTACAGAGCACAGTGTGTGGGCATGACACATCTCCCTATTGATGTTCCTAAGAAGAAAAAAAAAAAAAAGAAAAAAAAATTATTCTCTTTGGACTACGAGGAAGCATATGTATACATAGTCAAATGTTTTCCAATTGCAGTGGGTTACCAGTGAAGCTTGTAATGTTGGAGGCTATTGATCTAAGCCTCCTAAAGCTCATCTCACCAATCTAGCTCTGCGT